>VXBP01007016.1:246064-445049 GCA_013400115.1 Rhinopomastus cyanomelas | reverse complement strand
GGAGCTGAGCGGGTGGGTCCGGGGTGTACGGGGAGGGGACCCGGCGGGGCGGGAGAAGTTGCGGTGGGGGTTTGGGGTCGCTGCAGCTGGAAACGCTGGGCTCGCTCCGGGAAGCCCCGCAGCGCGCACCGCCCCGGGAGCACAGCGGCGGGGGGGGGGCGGGGGGGGGGGGGGGNGGCGGGTGCGGTGCGGAGTGTGGTGCGGGAGCTGCGCCGACCCCGGGAGCAGGTGGAGTTTGGCTGTGGGTGAGTTGTGCAGCGCGGGCTGTGCGCGCTGTCCCTGCACGGGCTGGGCGAGGAAACTGCAGCCAACTCCGCTCAAGTAGCGCAGCGCTGCCTCCGCCGGGGTCGGTACCTGCTGCCTTCTAAAACTGGACTTGCGCACCCACGCACCCCGTCACAGCACGGGGAGGGATGGCTGTAGGTTGTCTCTTCCCGAGCACCGATGCTTCGGTCGGTGATTTCAGGCGCTAGTGTACTGCTTCCTTACAACCGATTGTTGACTCAGGGCATTTGTTCTTAATTTGTCGTGCTTGACCTTTTATTTATTCCCGGTGTTGCTGCTGTTCAAGGTCAAATTGAATAGATTTTGGGCTTTATTTGTGTGAAGATGCGAACGAGGTCTGGCCGTAGACGTGTTCCTTCCCTCCTCCTCCTCCTCCTCTCCCTCCCTCCCACTCGCCTGCCTGAGTGTTTCTGGAGAAGGCATGTGAAAAGAACAGATGAGCGTCGTAAAAGTGCTTCTGACCGCTGCCTCAAGCGCTTCCGTGTAGCTGAAATGTGCTGTTTAATTCCTCTTAATGAAAACAAGGAAATCTGTATAAAGAATTGATTTACCTGAGAGTGTAACGTTTGGCAGAGGCTGCGCAAGGGGGTGTCTGTTGTGCTCCGGTGAGTGGGATGATGAACCCGTGAGAACTGGGAAAGTATGTGAGGGGGACAGGGTGGAGAGAGCCGCTTGTGGAGCGCTTTGTGTCATGCAGGTGCCTCCTATCAATCGATCTGCGAACTTTAAGGAAAGTGATTAACAAAGCGGTTATCCTTTCAGTTTCTGGAAGGTTTCGATGGGGTTAAGAAGTGCTGTGTCAAACGTGAAGGAGCTGATGTTAGTGACGTGCTTGAGTAGAGGGCTGCTTCTCGGAGCAGAAGGCAGGTGTGGGTACGTCAGGGCGAGCGGTGTGTGAGCAGTGCTCTGTGTTGGCTGCTCCGTGGGGATGTGCCCAGCTCTGAATGCACAACATCACGCTGTGCGGGAGGAAGCACTTGGTGCTCAGTGCTAAATTTTCCTAAGGATGCAAGCAGAGAGGTTCTGTGTCTGCCTGTGCCTTAAGCATCTGCCAGGTGGGTTTTAGAGCATTGTGGAAGTTACTGCTTTAACTGATGCAAACATCAACTGAGAGGCGCGATGCTGCTCTAAGTCATTGCAGTTTTGCCACTTTCTTGAGTGGGACTGTTTAAAGTTTCATTGTGGATTGTTACAGAAAGTGTTTAGACGCTGGTTTCTGCAGAATCGGGGAAGAGCAGGAGGTTGCACATACTGCTTCTTTGCCTGGGTTCTGCAAGGGGAGGCTGTGTCTGCTCATCTTCCTACGTGAAAACCCTTTTTTTTTTTTTAAGACTGCAGCATTTAGAAGCGTTTTCTGAAGAATCAGAAATAAACACCGCTCATTAGCGGCTTCTCTTCTGCTTTGCCATGATGGGGTTTCAGAGATCCCATTTCACTCTGGTAATGGAAGACCAGAAGAGCTGTTGAGCTCCATCTGTATACATTAGGGTAGGTGGTTGATTTGTACCCTGGGGCCATATTATCTGCTGTTTCATTACTTCTGGATCAGTAATGATATTCAGGAAAACTCTGTAGTGACTGCTTTCTAGGGACGACTCCTCACTGAAAGCCTTCTCGATAAGGATCACCCTGACGCATGTTTGCTGAGACGCTGCTCTGCTAGGACGCACTCTGGCTGCTGCTTTTAGCTGCCTTTGGTGGCACAAAAGTTCTGGGTTTTGCAACTAGGAAGTGGGGATTCCCACAGGTCTCCTTGCACTTCGCTGTAATTTGTGGGTTTTTTTCCCTGACCAGCGTTCAGTCTTTTATGCCTTGCCCTCAGACGGGCGGGAGAGCTCTGCTCAGCTGTTTTAGACACTTGCTCCTTTTGTGTTCGGGCACAGCAGCAGCTATTCCAGTGGCTATTGACAGAGAACATGTGAGGAGCCTGAGCTGGAATGAATGAAACGTGCCAGATGCTGCAGGTACCCTGTGCCAAGCTTGCTGCTGAATAACAGCACAAAGGTAGTGATGTGAGAATGGCTTTGGGGGTTAGAAAACTGGGATGGTGGTAGCACTTCGGGAGCTTTTGATTACTCTGTTGATGTTAGTAGGTGGGCAGGGGTGTTGTGGTGGAGGATGTCCTCTGATCCTATTCAGGTGTCCAAGGTAACTAAGCCCATCTGGCTGTGGTAGCTGTAAGTGAAGAGTGGGGTAAGAAAATAAAAAATACTCCAAGTTGGCAGTGCAGCACTGACACTGTGAATACCTGCGCCTGTTCTGCTTCTCTGCCCTGCAAGGCTGCTTGCACCCTGTACCTTAACCAAAAAAGACTATGAAAGCTGAGCAACAGGGATGCTGTTGTAGATTAAATAGATGATGGAAGTGCCTCCAGGGAGGTAAGTTCTTCACACTGTGTTAGAGGTGTGTTCTCTGCTTTAGTGCTGGGTGCTGTGCCCGAGCTGGATGCTTTTGATGGGCTGGATGGAGGGAAAATGAAAACCAGTCTGCTTCAGCTGCCTGATGCAGAGGTGCTTCAGGGAACTTTTCAAGGCATTTTGTAGGTGAGGGAAACTGTCCTGCTGGACTGCCTAAAAAATGTTAATGTTTAATGTGTGTTAAAAAATGCATGTCTAGATTGTCATTAGGAACTTTGTTGAGTCTTGGGGGTTTATGTTTCAGTACAATGAGATAAAAGCATTGTTTTCACAACATACAGGTGCTTTGTTGTTTATTAACAAAACAGAAAACGAAAATTTGTCTTGCCCTGGTTGTGGTTCACAGGCTGCTGTGTTACTGATGCACTTGGGAACATCCAGAGATGAGAGTTTGTCGAGTTTGCCTGTAAACCAAAGAAGTGAAGAAGGTGTGGATGGGCTTGTAATTGAGTTTCATGATTTGATGGAACCAGACTTCATGGCCAGAAGACTCTGTTGTCATGGAGTGTTGCTTGATGTGTTCTGGGTCCTCCCCCGCTGTGAAGTTGCACCCACACATCACTCCAGCTCTTTGCCAGAGCTTTCCAAAATTTGATTTATTACTGAGCTAGCATTTCAGATCCTGGTAAAGCTGCCCCTTCTGTTACTTGCCCCGAGACCATGGGAGACTGTGCTGTGAAAAGTTGTGACTGCCAGGCGAGGCCAAGATGGTGATGATGGGTGCTGAATGCTGTATTGCTCCTTCTGGAAGCTGTGTATTCCATCACATTCAGCACTGCTTCCAGGATGGTGGTGAAGTGGGTGTTGTGGCAGGGGAAACAGATAAAGCACCACAGGCAAAATAAAGTGCGGGAGTTTTTTTGGGGAAAAAAATTCCTGGGGATTTGTGCCAGCGTGGGTCATAAAAGAGAAATTCTTCAAGGAAGGCAGGTTTCTCTGCTCTCTCCGTGAGTCTACAGAGGTCCATGAGTCACTCATGAACTGTCCTACCTTACTTCTGCATCTGAGCACAAGTGCTTGCTGTCTGTTGTTTTGAGCAGGAGAACTAAAAATGCTGTACTGTGGAGCAGCCAGCAAGCTTACCCCCACCATGCTGGTAGTCCTGTTTCTGCTTTGAATACCTCCTTACTGAGCCATCTGTAGGCATTCCCTTGTACTTCTGCTGTACTTGGTTTAAACACTTGAGTATTGAGGACATGCTGCTTCATTAATGTTGTGAATGCTTTTAGTTGTGCTTCCTTTCTGTTATGATTATTTGTTCAGCTTTTATTCTGGCTGGAAAACAGTCTTCTGCTGATTTTTTTGGGAAGAGCTTTTTGTTTGCTTCTCTCTCTTTTCTGTTGAGCTTCATCTAGCTAATGCTCATATTTTGTGTTTGAAAATAAGCTACTTTACAAAAGGGGTTGTTGGGGATTTTTTTACCACCTCCACTTGTATAGCAGACAGCTATTTTAAGAAAGTGCATGAAAAGGGTGAGGAAAGAGATTCAAGGACCACTGAGCACAATAAAAAAACCTGTATTGGCAATGCAGTAAATACCTGCCTAAGCTTTCTTCCTTTTATCTGGTGGATTGTACCTGCCTTTTGCAACAGTGTCCCCTGTACTTGGTTAGGACTGGGAACTGGTGGAGCTGCTGTGCAAAGCCAGGGCTGTGTGTGGTGTCTGGCATCTATCTAGATGTGTGCTAGGCAGGAGCTACAGGAGATGAACTAACAGGCAAGGTAATCCGCTGTCCGATACACACAGTGTCTCTGCTGTCCCTTGGTGGTGCAGAGTACCCATTGATAAAGGCAGAGCATGTCAACCCTGTTGCAGTGCAGTGAAGTATGAAAGTGTTTCAGCTGACGTTATGTGACCTGAAAGGATAGTGTGAACAAGGAAAGAGGGAAAATAAGTGGTTTTATAAATGAAACAAACATTTAAAACTACTTAAAAACTGCTAGAAAGTGGAGGAGTAGTTGCCCTCCTGACTTGGTGGCTGAAATAGAAAATGTGTTCCCGTAGGAAGGGGACATTCTGGTAGTGACTAGTGGGTGTTTTCAAAACGCTGGAGATGGTCTGAATTAATGCGTCAAACTTCAGGTCCCAGCCTTGCTCAAGGTGAAGAGGGACTCCTTGTCCTCCACACTCCTTGACTTCAGGTTGCCAAGAGTGGCCATGAACAGACTATGTGCTACGTGGCTCTTTCGGACTGGCGCAGCCTTCCAGAAGAAAGAGCAAATGCAACAATCTCTTCAGTTGTTCGGTATAATTGTGGCCGTTTATGATCCATCTCCCACAATAGCTTGTAATTTATATTGGTGGTGTTTCTGCACACGGTAAGAGCAGCGTGGGCTTATGCCTGCTCTGTTTTGAGCAGGAGACTGTGGAGCGTGTAACTTGCCGTAGAAGATTGTAGGATATATGGGTACATATATTAAAAAACCACAATAACGTTTGGGTAGGTGTATGGCAGGACAGCGGTGTTCAGTCCTTAGACAGACAGTTTTATCTTTGCTTTGGTGCCTGCTCTCCCTGAATTGCTGGGTTTTCATTACAAAATTGATGTCAGCAGAGAGTAGGATCAGAGCAGTGAGACTGAGGGCACAGCAATAGGGATGTAGTGACTCTGGGCATTCATATAGGTCTTTGAGATATTTAGGAAGCTTTAGGCTGCAGATGTTTAAGATTCTGTAATTAATTTCAGATGTCTGCAGTAAACATGATGTATGGCTTTAGGAAAGGCAAAAGCAGTGGACTCTATGATTACAACTATCTCAAGCCAATACTTTATGAAGCATCCCTTTTTAGTGCGTGATCACAGAATCGTAGAAGTGAATAGGTACAGGAAGGAACATTTAGGTGGTGGAAGGCTTGACAGACAGGGCAAACTTCATGTTACAAGCTCAAACAGAAACACTCAGTATGGTTTCTTCTTGGTTTTTGTTGGGTTTTGTTTTATTACTTAAAAATTCATCTGTGCTCCATCTTGTGAGGTGTTTAGAAACAGTCAGGAAAACAGCCTGTCCTGTGTAGGAATATCCATTGAATTAAATTGCAGTTAATAAACCAGAGAATACGCCCACAGCAAAAAATGTGATGGATGGAAGAGTAACCTGAGGATGTAGCACAACGAAGGTGAGTGCAATTCGGCCGTTAATGAATGGGATTCAAACTCGTGTTTATGAGCAAGGGAGGCTTTCCACTGAGATGGAGTCTGTTTTGTGGCTGGCGTTTTGTCTCTAGTGGCTTGAAACTGAGCTCTTTTCCAGAGCCTTTCTGTAGCTCAACACGGGTGATTTGTATTCTCCTGGAGAATAATTTGTCAGGAAATGAACAGCAATATGCTCTGTGTTTGCCAGAATAGCAAAGACAAGTCCAGTTAAAGACTTATTTTTTGGGCTAAAGTAATTTTTAAGCTTTCCATCAAAAAAAGTCATAAATACCTGTGCTTGTGATAGATTTTTTTTCTCTCCGTCTCAACTACGTTAGTGGCAAGGGCAGGCGCGGCATCGAATGGAGCGATCCAGACCTTCCAGTTGGGAGGGGACACGATTTTTTAGTCCATGGAGAGTGTACTGCTAGTGAAAGGTCACCACTTCAGAAGAAGTAACATTACAGGGAAACTGGCTGAATTTGTGTAAACATTGCTGTATTTCATTACAGGAAAATATATATAGTACAGTATATAGGCTGTGATAGTCCTGGTACAATATAGTTGGGGATTACTGTCTGTCACTTCTGTTTTGGTCTTGAGCTGTCTTCTCCTCCTCCAGTATCAGGTCTAAATTGGGTACTAAAGGCATACATTTGGTAGAGCAGCTCTCAAGTTATGTTCTGGGGCTTTTGTTATCCCTTCTCAGTTCTATATGATATTCTCCTTCATTTCTTGTATCTCTGGAGCTCAAGACTAGAATCCGGTAAGGGATGGTTCTTTTGCAGAGGTAGCTGCAGTACCTTATTATTTTGACTTGTTGAACACAGGGACATGTGAAATGAGTCTCGGAGGTTTGGTCAGCTTACACTAAATGAGCAGGAAAAATGTGACTGGGACAATGTCTTGCACTGATACTGACCTGCTGGAAGAGCAAGCAAATACAGAGACGCTTCACAGTTGACAACGAGTGGTGAGATAAATAAGTGGTTTATAGAAAGGAAAACATGTGTTTAAAAGAATATAAAATGGCTCTTACTAGGCAGTTTGTAAAGATGATGGAAGTTGGGTATTGGGACCAGGGAAAAGAGATGTGTGAGTGACAACCAGAGGTTGGTGGCAATTTGGAAGGGACGAGTGATATGATGGGAAGGAGTTCTGGTGAGTGCAAACAAGTGAGCTGGTGTCGAGAAGGGAAATGGATTGAAGCCTATGAATGACAAGGAGGGAAGAAAAGACATGAAAAAGAGACGTGATGCAGCTTCGATTTTAGTGAGCTGCAACAAATAGAGGATGTTTTCTGTCGCTCTGACCATGATGGAAATAGGAGCTAGAAAGGCGAGGAGAAACTTTAATGAACAAACAAGATGGAGACAGAAATGATGGAGGCATGTCAAGGTTTGGTTTTTTTCTCCTAAAATATAAACCACTCTTACTCCCACTCTTTCAAAATCCAATCCTCCACCTCCCCCCATCTAACATATTTAGGCACATCAATGCTAACGTATTGTTTCAAAACCATTTGATGTATCTGCTTGTATCACGTCTAATTGTGGCGGGAAGTACAATACTAATTACATTTACTGTCAAGTTGATTGCCTGTTCCCTGTGCAGTGCTGGCTGGGCCTGGGTCATGCTCTCTTTCAAAAGGTGTAACTTTTCCCATGGATTTTTCAAGAGTCTTGGCTGTGCGATACACCTTTGCTGGGTCTAGAGAAATATTAGCTTGTCAGTCTTCCAACTGAGCTGTAACGACTTCCATATCAGGACAGGTATAATGCCACAAAATATCGAAGGACTAGAATTATCAGGTTGGTTTTGTTTTTTCTTTATTTTTGGACAGAGATTGGGAGTAGTAGGATATATTTGGGGTGTTTTTGCACGTGTGCAAGATGTTTGGGCTCTTGTAAAGAGGTTGAAAGTTTGAAAAGACAATGCAAGGTGCCTTTGTGGGGCAGTTCTGAAAATCAGATGCTTTCTTGGTTTTCTAGGTAGCAGCTTCTGTGTTTGGCAGCTTCAAAATCCAAGTCATGTGAAAGCAACAAATAATAACTAAATTATTTCGATTCTGCGATGCTCCTTAAAAATATTCCTGAAAGAGGCAATAGGGAAGCTGCCTAAATAATTTTGTGGAGAAGAAAGTGGGGCAGGAAAGCTGAGTGCGGGAGTGGTGTTAGCAGATTTAAAGAAAATGGACCTTGGTGCTGTGGCTTCACTGGAAATAATCATAGCAATAGTCATCCTCCTGCAGAGGGTGGTGAGGGGATGGAGTACAGGATGCAAAGCTTTACACCTGTATGAAAGCATTTTCAAAGTGACTTGCCAAAATACCACTGGAAGGCAGAATGTGAACTGAAGTGATTTGGAAGGGCAGTCAGAATTTGGGAAGCCTCTGGTCCTGCAGGGGAGCACATCTGAAGGTGAAAGCTGGGAATTACTTTTCCCCAATTGACTTCAGTTGGAGGTTAGGATTAATGCATGTCTGCCTTCAGGAAGACACAAATAGTTACTATTTTTTGCTAAGCTTGAAGAGGAAAATCTGAATAAGACTACTGGGACTGAGAGCTAAAGGTCAGAAACTTTGAATAGCAGCATTAATTGCTCCCTTTAAAGGATATAAAGGATCAGAGTCTTTAAGGGCTTGCCTAAGGAGGAGAGCACTATTAATGCCAGTAAGCGATGATACAGCAAGACTCAAAAAGGGGAGGGGGGTGCAGGTTTTTTGGTTTTTCCTTTGAAATAAGATCAACATACCAGGAACCTGGGTGGGCATTGCGGCATTACTTCAGTCATGTGCTGCGTTTAGCACTTACTATTTCATTGTGCAGGATCGGGCTCGAAGAAATATTAACAGCAGGATTAGACATTGCAGTGCATACTGGACTGCCTTGGGCCATCCAGCGTGGACAACTTTTTCTAATTTTTAGAACTTTTGTGAAGTCTCTGCCACATCGCTATCACAGCCTTACAGCGAACGATGCCATGCTTGATTCTCTGTCATCATCACCTTCAGGTTGCATCTTTGTGTTTGCAAGTTATGCCCCATTCTCCTGGGTGATGTTTTAATGTTACTGACGCCTGTTAAAGAGATAGTGTGGCTTAGAATGTGTGAATTACTCTATGCGTGCTCCAGCTGTGTTGCTGAGCTCTTATCATTAGTTCAGCCTATATTGGAAAAATGTAAATATTGAGGGAATCAGTGATATGTGATAGAACTCGCCGTTGAAATGGATTACGGTTTTGCATCGCGGCAATAATTTTTAAGAAACGTGCATTTCCACAGCTGCCTGTGAGATTCCGTGTAATGATAATGAAGCTATTTCTGCCTGCCTTCTCTCACTAACATATGCAGAAGATTACTCACATGCTTATTCATGCAAGGAGGGGTTTTGGAAATCAGAAGTTTCCTAGTGTTGCCGAAACAAATGAAAAGCTTTGTTGTGCCTACGGTTATGTTTGCACAAGAATCCTCATTGTAAAGGCAGGTTGATGCTAAAAGTCTTGTTGATGCTTCCTTCACTCCTAAGATGCTTTGGCTTCTCTGCCTCTCTTGCTGTGTCCTTTGGAAAAAATTCTCTTGTCTCTAGGGATTGAGAAGAGTTGTGGGGGGAAGTACCATAATTTACAAACAAGAATGCTTTTAAAATATTTAAATTGGTTTAACTTCATAGCCACAGGTGGAAAATTTTTGTCTCCTCTGGATTTCAGATATGCTTGTTGATGATCTGTGGAAAATTACTTAGATTTGGCTTTTTCAGTTATAAAAAATAAATCAAAGCACTGCCTGCTGTTTAGACTGAGTTCCTAGGAGCTTGCCTTCACTGGCATAGTTTTTAGAGTTTATAAGCAAATCCTGTTGGACTATGAAATGATGTGTTTGGATTAAGTGTCTTGCCTATTACACATGCTGCAGGAAAATGTATTTTCTCTTAGTCTGCTAGACAGTTGGATAGATGTTGTTTGCTTCTGAAACAGCAGAAGTCTCCTAGACCATTCTGTTAATTTCCATGTAATTGAAGGGAATGGGAGGGGGGCTCACCTCTTCCCCTGCCCAACTGGCTTCTCCTTAGGTGAGGCATGCATGAAGCTGATGGATATAATAGCTAAGAAACTTCTGATGCTGGCAATTCTGGATGGTGTGTGGTAAACAGAACATGAGTTTGTATCTAAAAGATTAAATACTTGTTTCCAATGATAAATGCTTGAACAGTTTAACCTTAGAATATATAAGTGATTGATTGTTGTATTTTTATCTCATAGTAGTTTCAGGAGTTCTGTAAGGATGGTGTGGGCTGACTGATTGGATCAAATAAGAGTGACGAATGAAAACACTTAAGCTTCAACTCGGTGCTAAATAGGTGTTTCATTACAGCAAGTCTATTTAAAAACATTTAAGCTGGTGTTTTGCAGAGTCAAGACTCGTGCTGAGGGTGGACAGTGAAGACTCCATTAGGCTTTAAGCAGGTGTTTGAGACTGGATGTTCTTGTTTTATGCTGAAATTTTGTACTAACAATAATATCTGCAATTAAACATTATAGAAAACGTTTGCATTTGGATTCAAGTCCCCCAAAATAAATAGTTGCAGGCTGGAATACTGGCAGGCTGGGAGTGTATTTAAGCTTGCTCTGTAGATTACTGTTACATTTGTTTGCTATCTGGGGATGCTGCTAGCAGAGCTAAAAAACCTCTGAGCTGATTCTTATCAAGCTTTGAGAAGGAGCAGAGAAGTGTGTCAAATTTGGTCTGAAACCAGAATCTCTCTTTTTTTTTAATGTGAAATTGCCTAAAAATTTAAAAAATAATATTGTAGCTAATGTCAGAACTGATAATTAAAACTTCACTAGTTTTTTAGTTGTTGTTTTTTGTCAAGATACTTTTGCAATGTAATGCTCTTGGTAGCAAAGCTTTTTGTATTCTCCTCGACGGATAAATGATTAATGGTCTCAACACTGCCTTCTGGATCACCTTGTAAGAGGTCTCCTTCATCAATCTGGCAAGGGGATTGTATGGCAGTTTGCACCCTAATTACAGTCCTCAGCTGGGGATGTGCTGCTTAACAGATTACTCGTAGGAGAAGTACAGTCAGTGCAGATACAGATGACCATGGAGTTGTCTGACACTTGGGTGCAAAAATTAGATTTCCTGTCTAGAAAAAAATCCTCTTCATATAGACAGTGCAACAGATAAAAATGTTTAGCTGGAATTAACTCTGTAACTTAAAGGTTTAATAATCACAGCAGTTCTGTGTTCCCCTGTTTTCATCTTTTCCCTTGCCTTCTCTTGCAGTCTTATAGACGAGGGCAGTATTGCAAGCCAGAAATGTTATTACCAATAGGAACATTAAGGTATTCCACAGGGCAAAACAAAAGTGATTCAAAAGGTGCTTTTACAGATAATAAGTTCTAGCATTGAACAGTTTACCCAGAAGACAACAGATTATTTTCTAGTGGTCTGTCATTATTATTGTCTTTTCTTTTCCTGGCTCATTTGTGGTGTAATGCTGCTACTCAATTAAGATGTATTTTGATAAAACCTATGAGCGACAACTGCGCAGCTTCCACCAGGTGTGTCAGTGAGAGTGTACGTACGTGCCTGTTGCTCGGTCTGACAAATGCGAACGTGTTGCTGAGAAGTGCCTTATTTAAGGAGTGAGGGATGGAGGAGAACTTGCACAGCATCCAGTCAGACACAAAAGCCAAGTGCCCATTTTGGGACTTGACAATGAGAAGATGTGCTTTGGAAGGGAGTAATTGTTTTGCATGTACGGATCAGTGTTGCAGTAGTCAATATAGGCAAAGCTGGTAATGTCAATATTTTGGCAATCTGCAGAAAAATCTGATTTGGTTTTTTTTAATGATGGGTATATGCTTTCATTACTTTTAATGGAAAAATGAGTAACAAGTGTGCAGATTGTGTGGGAGCTGATTACTTCCCATTTGGTGAGGTGTACTTGAGAGGTATCGGTAACCTGAGGCTGCAGGTGGAAGATTTGTGCTACTTGGGCTGATACGCTCAAGTACTAGGCCTGAAGAATTGTAGAAGGCAGTGTTTGTGTTTAGGACAGTAGAAACCTTCTGTTGTGCAGTGGCTGTTCTGAACTGTGGGTGTGTATGTTGGGCTGCGGGTGACTAGAAAGATGGGGGAAAATAAAAGCCTCACTGCTCCATGAAAAGTAGTTGCATATAACTGACCTGTGTTTGAGTGCTGTAGAATGGCCGCAAGTCTTGGGAGTCTTCTCTCCATCTGTGAGCTTGACTCTCTCAGAGTATCAATGGGAGCTCACAGACGTGTGGAAAACAGGAATTGGTTTAGAAGTGAGTCTCTCAAGTTTTTGCTCCTGGAGGTAGTCACATAATTGTTGATTGTATTTAATCTCTGTTTAATCTCATTTAATCTTTCTGGGTTTTCTGCCCCACAAAAAATTTAGTAATTGACACTGGAGTTGTGGTGTTACTGGAAATCACGTGCGTGGTATGGTGAAAACACTTCTGAGAGAAAATTTGAAAGGATCTGCTTTCTTTGACCTGGGTTTATGCTAATTTGAAGCTCGTAACTGTGTTCTGGTTCCCATTTGCACCTCCAGCTCCCATCAGAAGTGAGCAGTCCTTCTGTGTCTTGTCCTCTCAACTGAAAACCAGTGTGCTGGTTCAGCTTCTCTTTACTGTCTTGTTAAAAAGCAGGCACAGTGTTTCTTCATATGAGCCTTTCGGAAGGGACAGCAGCATGGTTTGGTATTCTCACAAGCGTTCATCACTCTTTTGTTTGCAGAAGCAATTGGAAGCAAATGACCTAGATCGTTGTTATTACTCATATTTCATGTTTTTTCCAGTTCTGTGGCCTCAGCTCCTTATTTGAGCTTCACTGACACACCATGAACACCACATGTCTTTCTGTAGACGTGCATATTAATTGCCAAGTGAGGCACTGCCTCACTGATCTTGGTTTTACTTTGGTGGTTCCCTCAGGTTTTGTTCCAGGACAAATGCATTGTAGGTACTTGAGAGGAGAAACTTTTTCTCCTGAATTGTTTTAGCAAATGGAAACCCTCGTTTTTTTTTAAACTTGGGCTGAAGACTGTCTTGGCTGCAAGCCTGAGAGATTTAAACATTTGCTGCTCCTTTATTGTTCAAACCTGTGCAGCATATTTTAAGTGAGCGAGCAGTCTGTCAAGTTATTAGAAATCATTACTTTGCCACAGAGTTGTTGAATGGATGTGAAAACAGGTGTTTGTCAGATTTTACCTTCTGGACTGAATACTTCTGATGTTTTGGGAACTTTTATCTGCAGTCAAGCATTGTGCTCCAGATAGGAAGAGGCTTAATTCAGATTATCTGAGCAATCAGGGAGTAGAGATGCGGTTCTGTGATTCATAATTGAAATTTAGCCTTTAGATTAACTTCATTAGTATGCTGTTGAGCAAGGACAGAGTGTTAATAAATGAAAAAATCCTTCTGGGTTTAAGCGCAGAGTGCCACAGTAGGTCTCTGCAGTTCATTATGAATTTTTTATTTTTGCTGCGACAGCACTATTTTTGATTTGACCATGTTCTTTTTGTCTTTATTCGTGACAGTTGTACAAATAGAGAGAAAGAGAGAGAGGTTGTTATCTAATGTGAGCTTAACCCCAATTTTCTTCTGGTAAGGCCAGGTTTATGAGCTGCTCTGAGATCAAGAAAATGAACTCTAGAAAATAGTTTTTGACTGTAGTTCATCTTCCTTTCCAAGCCATAATTTAGAGTAGTGAAACCCTACTTGTGTTCTTAAAAACTCCAGTCATCACACAGTAGACTCGTAAATGTATACTATAGGTACCTGCTTATCCTACTGGGATGAAAAACAGTGATTTCTGGTTACCTGCCACACACATTCTGATTATTTAGTAAATTCTTGATCTTGACTTTAATTGGAATTTTTTTATTTTTATTTTTTTTTAAATCTGGATTTACTTTAGATTGTAGTTGGCAAAGCACTTACTACTACTTGAGCACATGCTTTGATGTCACTTGAACTTCAGGTAACTTAATTAAAGCTGAACTTTGTTCCCAGAGAGCTGTGTTGCTGTAATGCATTATATCATGTTTATCTCCCAGCAGCCCAACTGCCATCAGCAGAGCAGGGAATATTCAGATGCCTCCAGGTGGCATTCTCTTGTGTGAAATAAAAGCACTTGTAGTTGAATTTAGTTGTTACTGCTTTTATTTGTTAGGTCATTTTTGCACCTTTGTACAAAGTTTTGTGTGTGCTTTGCATGGCTGGGTTCTGCACTTGGGTCACGACAACCCCATGCAGTGCTGCAGGCTTGATGAAGACTGGTTGGAAACTGCCCATTCGAAAGGGACCTGGGAGTGTTGGTTAACAGCCATCTGAACATGAGCCAGCAGTGTGCCCAAGGGGCCAAGAAGGGCAGCAGCGTCTGGGCTTGCATCAGAAATGGTGTGACCAGTAGGAGTAGTGCAGTGGTCATCCCCTGTACTCAGCGCCGGTGAGGCCTCCCCTCACAAATTGTATTCACTTCGGGGCCCCTCGCTGCACAGAGGATGTTGAGCTGCTGGAGCAGGCCCAGAGAAGGGCAGCGAAGCTGCTGAGGGATCTGGAGCAGAAGCCCAGTGAAGAATGGCTGAGTGAACTGGGGTTACTTAGCCTGTAGAAAAGGAAGCTCAGGGGAATCTGCTTGCTCTCTGTAGATATTTGCAAGGAGCAAGGTGGGGGTTGGCCTGTTTTCCCTGTAACAAGTGATGGGACAAGAGGAGACGGCCTCAGGTTGTGCCAGAGGAGGTTCAGGTTGGACAGTTGGAAAAGTTTCTGTACTGCAGGGGTTGTCAAGCCCTGCCACAGTGGGGCAGAGTCCATATCCCTGGAGGGATTTAAAAGCCACGTAGTTGTGGGTTAGTGGTGACCGAGAGAGCTGGTTTAAGATAACCAGGACTAGTTCATCTACGTATTTACCAGGGGCACGAAGGCCTGCCCTGGGAGCTGGGCGTGTGCGGAGGGGGAGGATTGACAGGTTCGACAGCCAATGGCCTGCTTCTCCTGTGACGTCCACGCATCTCATTGGCTCTGTAGATGTAGCCCGCCCCAGTGGAGCCTTTAAAATCCCAGGAGCCAGCGCGCTCCCCAGCACGCTCCTCAGGGACTCCTGCCCTGCGTTTCCCAGCACTCTGCCTCCTGTTCTGGGCAGGGTCGCAGCTCAGTTCCTCGGTAAGGTTCTGACAAAGTTCTTTTCCTTCCCTGGAGCAAAAAGGGGGATTTGTGTCCTTTTGGCTAGCCGCAGGCACTGGTTTAGTGGTGGACCTGATAGTCTTGTGTGTCTCTTCCACCCCAACAGTGGTTCTGTTTGATAGAAGGCTTTGGTGGGCTCTTGTTTGTTAGCTGTGGATCAGTCCCAAGAAGGTAAGATCAGGGAAAAACAATCCTGTCACCAGAATGGAAAATAAGTGTTTAGGGATTTTTGGTTCCTTCCCATCTTCACAGTTGCTCTTGATCTTCCTAAAACCTGTATCAGAAGGTTTTGAGCTGTCTGTACATGTGCTCTTTGGTGGAGAGCTGTACACTTGATGTAATCCTCTGTGCTTTGAGGTGGCATGGCATCTGCTGCTGCTGCTGGAAAGGATTAGCAGTGCAGCCTTTTTTCCTTCTTGCAGCCCTGAGGGAAGCACAGATTGCTGAACAGCAGAGCAGGTTGGTGTCGAGGGCTTGAAAGGTTGGGAGCTGAGACTGAACTCCTTACCACAGAGTCTGTGTCGGCTCGAAGTCTGGCTCTGCGGAGCTTTGTGGCTTAATGCAGCTGAGATCCTGTGGTAAAGGCAATTGGAAAGGTTGAAGAGAATGAGGAGAAGGGCAGAAAGTGTTTGCTACAACATAAGTGGGACAATTAGAGTAGTTGAGTCTTTGTGAAGGCCTTAGGTTATGATCTGACTTGAATATGTTGCACTTTTCCATAGGGTTTGAAGTGAGGCGGGGCAGATTTAAAAAGTGCTTGAGGATGGAACTGAGAAAAATAGCTTGTATGGAGGCAGTTTGAAATAGATGGAGTTTGATAATTTCCTCCTGTGGAAGGCTAGTCCTAAGCAGCAGAAGGTAGAACACATCCCCATGTGTCTTAGTTCTCACAAAAAGCTGTTACGAAGCCTTAAGACTGCCGGACAGTGGCAGAAAAACATCAACGTTTCACCATGGCTAGTTTTTAGCTTGCTGCAAAGACTTTGTGAAATACTTGACCTCTAGGAGGATTCAAGCTAAAAAATTTAAAAATAACTTCTAATATCTTTGAAGACAAGATTTAATAATCTTCAAGACAAGATTTTGAATATATTCAATATTTTTAGTGTACACTAAGGCAGAACATTTTAAATAGAGAAGCACAATTTGTAAAAGCTTTGCATTTTTATTGGAGAAAACCATGTGTAGAGACAGAGGAGAGAGGAAAGGATGTAAATTAGAGAACTGCAGAGTTCGGATGACATTTAACTGTAGTCCAGTAGTACTGAGTTTGAATGATGAATGACTTGCTTTTAGACCAAAAGATAAACTCGATCTTCCCATAATCATTAACATTACCCTTTATAGGTGTGGTGAGAGCAAGCTCAGTATGTGAAGATACTGAATAAAGGCATGATGGTGGCTTTGTATCATGTAATGAAGCAGAGTTTCCAGTAGGAAAATAGTATGAGAGAAGTACAAAAATAATCTACAGAGGCTGAGGAGGAATCGAACACGTTTCCTTTTCAGGAAGCCACTGCTGGTAATTTATTTCAGCAGGATGCTGGATATGTGTAATAAATTCCCTGGGGATACTCAGGAGTCAAATGCACCCTCTGATATTTTGTTTTGTGTTGTAGAGAGAACATTGCTGATTACCAGTGTTTTTCTATTCATCCTGATTCTTAGGTTGGGAGCAGTCCTGGAAAACGTTTCCAGGGAACAACCTGGAAAACTTGGGGCCGAGCTGTGGCTTCTACTATCAGGTCACAGCTGCTGTCACTCAGTAGATCTGCCATGCTAAAAGAGAGGTGCTTGTTTCTCTCAAGAGCATGCTTAGCTCAGAGCAGTTAAGGAAAATGCAAACACAACAGTCATTTTTCTACAAAATTCCAAACCAGTAAAATCACTGATGGCGAAATGAGAGAATCCCTGGAAAGTTTTGTTGTGTGATGGGCTGTAGGCTTTCTTGTCACGGTGGTGAAATATTCCTTAGTCTTGTTGATGCTTCCCATAGTGCTAACTGGAGAGTTTTTGTAAGTATGTTGGTGTTTATGGGCAGACAAATTTAATCTTTAATCCTAACTGAGTTTATTCCTCTTTTTCAAGGTTCAGTATGACCAGTCATCTTAATGAAAATAAACAGTGTTTTATTTCTTCGGAGTTCCTAATGTGTATATAATTTCCTATTTTTAACTGTCTATTTAATGACCCCTTGCCTCAATGAAGGGCAAAACCCTTCTCTTTGGTGACTTACTGACTAACTCTGTTTAAGTCCTGAGTATCATTCTGTCTAGTTACAAGGCTAGTAGAAACAAATACATGAAATATATTTCTCTCGTTACTGGTGCTTGATTGAGATCATGACGTAAGAACAGGTACCTGACTTGGTGCGACTGACCCTGTCCATATGACCTCTAAGAACACTGTAATACATGGGTATCCTTATTCAAATGAAAAGTTACAGTAATAAAGCTTAGTTTCTGCGAGACTGTTATGTAGGAATACAACCACAAGTCGAAACAGAAACCTTTCACTGAGCTAACAGCTTCTCCAGTGAGTTCTCCGTCTCTGTGCCCTTTTTATCCTCCTCACTGGTGCTTTTCACGAGCACAGCAGAATGGGAAAATGTTTGAGCTGACTGAAGTCAGTGTGAGGTCTCTTGTTGATTTAAATGGGAATACAAAAGCTAGTAGTCTTGTATTTAGCTTTAAATAAATTTCCCACTGTGTGGAAGCATTGTCTGAAAATATGCTATTTCAGATTCTTTCCTGTTATCTAGTAACATAAAAATACAGTCTGAAAATCAACATGTCTTGAATGAGTTTAAGCAAAAGTGCAAAGGTTTGAGTCTGCCTCCAGCTTTTAAAGTTATTATTTTGATATTACAATTTTAGATATTATTTTTTTCTTGAGTAATTCACAGAATCACAGCCAGAGCTTTTACACTATGTACTTGAGTGTGGGAAGTATCTAGTAGGCTGTTTGTGTTGAAACAGAGCTTAATCTTTGGCTTCACGGATCTCGTCTTTCAGTCAGAGCTGTCACGTGTTGCAGGTCAGTTCAGGCACACTGTAAATCAGTGTGTACCTTCTTACTAGTCAATCAGTGATTGATTCAATTTTGCAGCACTTGAAGGCAGTCTTTTTGTGTTTAAAACTGAGTTAACTTGCCTAAAAGGATTGAGCACGTAGCTGGAAGCTTGTTCTGGAGTTCTGGAGCTGACGCTGGTGTTACTGATTTGCCATGTGGGCTTGGGCTAATAATTTTACATGTACAGCCTAGAAGTACTTGTTGTGCTTGGGTCTTTGTCTCCTTATTTTCTTTCTTTTTTTCTGTGTTAAGCTTGAGTTCTTAAAGGACCTGGTATCTGAGACCCTGTTCAAAGTTGTTTACCTTCCCTGATACCTGAAAGTATGTAGAGATGGAAAATCATGCACCCTGGTGTGTGTCTCAGATGGAGATGCATGTGGAGATTTAAAAAAACCTGATCTGTTTGCAGAGGCCTTTGACACTTCTGGAGAATAACAGAAAATAAGACTAAATGGACCTTTAAGATGTCTTCAGAAGTGTAATAGAATATTGATTTTCTTTTGAAGGTATGGAAAGACTTCATCCCATGTCATGTCCTGTCTGTACCACAGCCCATAGATTCAAAACACTCAAATCATTTGTGGTGCTGAATGGTGGATAACAAGTGCATCCTGATGGACCTGAACTCTGGATGTTAGCATTATAAAGCACTCAGGAGTGACCTAGTCCTCTCTGATGTGCAG
The DNA here is from genome assembly GCA_013400115.1 of Rhinopomastus cyanomelas. Lineage (NCBI taxonomy): Eukaryota > Metazoa > Chordata > Aves > Bucerotiformes > Rhinopomastidae > Rhinopomastus > Rhinopomastus cyanomelas. The sequence continues at coordinate 426,239 of VXBP01007016.1, read as the reverse complement.
TTTTGATTTTTGAGCTTCTTACTCTGTAAGAGGTGTGCTCTCATGTAGTCCTCTGAAAAGAAGACCTACATGTGTGTACTCATGCCTCTCTGGGTTTCAAAGATAGCTCAGGTGTGTGTTGTGTAACCTTTGAATAATCTCAGTGGATGAGGAAGGTGCAAAACATTTCAGCTTGTTAGTGAATCAGGAAAAAAAGAAAATCTCTTAAAAACATCCACTTTTTAAAATGGAACTAAGTTCACACTCTTATAATCATTTAAAAATTTATGCTTTATAACTAATAAGAAATTAAATCTCTTCTCCTGAGGCAGGTGAAGCTACAAGGTTAACCGATAGCAAATCAAAGAAGAGCAGGAATGGACTTTTATCTTCATTTCCCTCTCGCTGTCTGTAGGTCTTAGCCGTGGCATTCTCGTGTGTCTTTGAAACTGCCCCAGTTAGGTTGGTCTGAAGTTACTGTTGCTAAGAGGGAAATGCTTTTACATTAGAAAGATGTTTCATCTGACTAGCCTTGGAAGGTTTTGTTCAGTAGTAGTTCCATTTTCAAAAAATGCAGCCAGCATCATAGTGTGGGCAAGTAAGGAAATCAAAGAAATACCTTTTCAGACAGTATGCTGTATTTTTCACTTGTCTCAATGACTCTGAAATTTTGTTCTCTTGAAACAACAACAGTAAAATATTTCTGTTTTTGTGAGCAGAAAAAAAAGGGAAACATTTTGCTGATACTTGGAGCAATCCCAGTGCGGTGAGGGATGCTTCGGGTAGCAAACAAATCAAGATCCTGCAAGGGAGACTGCCCTTGGTGTGTGGTGCTCAGTGGAGTGTCTCTAACTTATTTTGCTCTTGTATGTCTCAATATTTGGTATTTGCTGAGAAGTAACTGTTAGTGTTGTGAGCTGGGTTTGCTGCCAGTGTCACAAGTGACAGACTTGATCAATCGATGCTGCCTGAAGGAGCTTTGCTCTTTGAACTTAACTGACGTGGCACATTCAGTCACATCCTCACTTCTTGTAGATGGGCACAAGTGGCAATGGTGACAGGCTGAAGATAGGTCCAGAAAGGTTCTTTCTATGGATCTTGAGCTCCTCTAAATATATGCTGTTATATATGCCAAAATTTCTGAGTAATTATTCTGCTACAACTTGAATATTTGGAGAACAAAAACAAATGAGTGGTGATAACATTATATATGACTGAATTTGCTTAGTCTGTTTAACAGAAACACATGGTTACGGTGTTTAATTTGTCATTGTTTGTGCTACTCTCCTATTTGCTTTGGATGCAAAAAATAAAGGTCTCGTCTTGTAAATTGTTATTCTTCTGCAAAGACTTTCTGACACCCATATATGTATAGGGTTGGTTGACTGACCCAAACACGTACTTACGAGTGTTTCCACTCTGCCTTCCCTGTTCTGGTTGCTTTTTGGTTGAATTTAGAGTTTGACCCCAGCAATGCTGAAGCAGCGGCATCTGTAGAGATGAGAATGAACTGAAGCCAGCAGTTGTAAAGCAGCAAGTTACTAATATATTTATAAGGTTACTATATATAGTTACTTTGATATCAATGTATACTATTAAATAATGTATAATGTATTTACAGGAAAGAAATTTTACCTCTGCAGAAGCAATTGCTTGTACAATTGCTTGGCAACAAGAATTGGGTGCTGTGGTGCAGGTACAGATTGTGTTCGTCTGTTTAAAACCAAGTGGAAAATTGCTGTAAATGTCCAAAATGGGCTAAATGCCCTATGATTCTTACAGAATTCTTAACAGGTCTTGAAGCAGGTTATAAAATTGTTCAGAGGAACCTTCTGAGGTAGTAAATAGAACGTAGAAGCCCACATGACTTTGAACTTTAGAACCAGAGCATCTTCTCTGAGAGATTTGTCAGTGTGGAGATGCAGTGAGCTGCCCTGAGAATAGTTCCCTTGGAGAGCTTACAGTTATTGGAAACATCTCCACCAAGTGCTGGGAATATGTGTGTTGCCTTCCCTTCTTTAATACAAGGAGCAGTGGTTGTACAATAGGACTTCCAGAGATTAAGTAATGTTCTTTAGTTATATAGAAAAAAATGAGAGCTGCTCAGCGGTGTAGAGGATTGGTCTTCAAATCCAGTTAGGCAGGTGGTCATAGGCAGAAGCCAGAAATCCCTGTGTAAATGTTAACACTTATTAAAATCAATGTTTTTCTTTCTGTAATTTCAGCATGTTAAGGGGAGAAAGGGGAGGAAAAGGTTAATCAAATACTGGTATAAACAATCCATTGGCATGTAAGGCAATAATTTCTTATTTCTATTCAAAGCTGTTAAGTGATAATTAGAGTTGGATTTTCTAGTTCATGTGTGTAAACAAAGCCAAAGCAACAAACCCAATGAGCCAACCAAACAAAACCTACAGTCACTGCTGGTGACTTGCGGAAGATGCATATGGAGGCACATTGTACCCTGGGGCTTTGGAGGGAAGCTGCTACTGCCATGGTTTCTTCTGACCACAAGGTGCTGCTGTCATCCCTGCTCTGTCTTGGCTTCCCATGGGCTCATGCTGACAAGTGACCGCAAGAGCTTCTGGAAAAGACCTAGGGTTACCTTCAAGCATTTCTTAATCTCATCCCTTATTACTCTGTCATGACTCCATCCCAGTAACCTCCAACAGGGTTCCTTACCTCAAAACAACCTGACATTGAATGAGAGTAATACGTTGCTTGATGATGATGATGGATTCACTAATGTTATTTGACACATCTTTCATGTTAAAATTAATAGCGTCTTTGATGTGGAAGTTGGTTTCAGAGAAGATAACTGATCCTTGAGCTGAAAGATATCTTCAGAATTCTTGATGCATACTGTTAGCTCAGGTTGCAGTTGTTTCCTGGCTGTCATTCTAGTTGCAGACCATCCTAGGTGTTACTGGTCGTAACATGACCAAGTTTGTAGGAAGGTTTGGTAGTTAAATGATAAATATTTTACTATAAATGTGCTCTGACAGATGAAGTTACATCTTGAACTTAGTTTCAACATTCTGCCTTACTTTCCTAAATAGTCAAGTGCATTTTTCCTATCACTCAGTTAGGGCAAGCAACACTGACAAGGCATTAATTCATTGCAATACTGTTGAACACAAACTCTAGTAACTTTAAATGCATGTTTGTCGTGTTACTTGTTCATGTACAATGGGAAAGGTTACTTGCAAATTGAAGGGAAGTGTCAAAGAACACTGTTTGTCCCTAATTAAATATTGAGGGTTTCTGTATTGAATATTTAATTGACCAGCTGTACTGCAGTTTAGCAGTAGAGAAATGGTAAAACACTACATTCTCACTTGAAGACCATTTTCGTGGCAGTTAACTGACCCGTTGCTAAATAAGCTGGAAGGAATAGATGGATGATGGCAGAGCAGTGGATGTGGTCTATCTTGAGTAAGGCATTTGACACAGGCTCACATAACATCCTTGCAGCCAAACTGAGGCAGTGTGGTCTAGATGATCAGATAGTGAGGTGGGTCATGAACTGGCTCCAGAATAGAAGCCAGAGAGTAGTGGTCAATGGGACCAGGTTGGAGGCCTGTATCTAGTGCAGTGCCCCAGAGGTTGATGCTGGGACCAGTCCTATTCAATATTTTCATTGATGACTTGGATGAGGGATTAGGGTGCACTGTCAGCAAGTCTGTTGATGACACAAAGCTGGGTGGTGTTGCCAACAACCCTGCAGACTGTGCTGCCATTCAGCAAGAATGTAATGAAGCATAAGAAGGGTAAGTGTAGAGTCTTGCATCTGGGAAAGAACATCCTCAGGCACCAGTGTAGGCTGGGAACTGACCTGTTGGAGAGCAGTGTAGGAGAAAGGGACCTGGGATCCTGGTGGACAGCAGGATGACCATGAGCCAGCAATGTGCTCTTGTGACCAAGAGGGCCAACAGGTGGATCAGAAGAGGAGTGGTTAGCAGATCCAGAGAGGTTCCTCTGCCTCTCTGCTCTGCCCTGGTGAGACCACACCTGGAGTATTGTGTCCAGTTCTGGGCCCCTCAGTTCAAGAGGGATACGGAGCTGCTGGAGGGTGTCCATCGTGGAGCAATGAGGATGATGAAGGAAGTGGAGCACCTCCCTTATGAGGAGAGGCTGAGGGAGCTGGGTCTCTTGATCTTGGACAAGAGGAGAGTGAGGGGTGACCTCGTTAATGGCTATAAATATGTGAAGGGTGGGTGTCAGGAGGATGGAGCCAGGACAAAGGGCAGTGGGTGTAAGCTGGAGCATAGGAGGTTCCATATAAATATCAGAAGGAACTTCTTCACAGTGAGGGTGACAGAGCACTGGAGCAGGCTGTTCAGGGGGGCTGTGGAGTCTCCTTCACTGGAGATGTTTAAGACCCACCTGGATGCGTCCCTTTGTGACTTGGTCTAGATGATCCTGCAGTGTCAGGGGGATTGCACTAGATGATCTTTCGAGGTCCCTTCCAATCCTTAATTCTATGATTCTGTGACTCTAAGGAAGCAAATGGTTTCAATGAAACAACTTTGATCTGTTCCCTCCACTGCTAGTACTGAGAAGTGGACCTTTGTGTGGCTACACTGGGGCTTCTCTGAGCTGTTTTATATAGAAGTGCATGGTGGGCCTGTTTATGACTTTGGGCTTTGTTAAGGAATCCAGGAAACAGAGAATCATAGAGTCGTAGAACCACTGGGGATTGGAAGGGACCTCGAAAGATACGGTTTTTTCCCAAGTGTCGCTGTTGTTTACTACTATTGTAATACATTTTGTGATTGAATTAATAAAATGTAAGAGAGCTCCTGATTGCACTGGGATGTCATAAAGCTGCACCTTTTTATAGAAGTGAATTAGTGTAAAAAATAGCAAGACTTACTAAAAATGGACATTGTACTGTGCAGGTGTGCTGACATGCCATAAATTCAGCCAGTACACTGCCTCCTGACATATAATAGTTTTGTCGTTCTGTTTGTTGGTAATTTCTGATAGGATAAGGGTCAATGGTGTTAAGCTAGAAAGGGTAGATTTAGGCTGGACATGAGGAAAAACTTCTTTAATCTGAAGGTGGTGGATCACTGGAACAGGTTGCCTAGAGAGGTGATGGAGGCCCCCATCCCTGGAGACATTCAAGGTCAGGCTGGATGTGGCTCTGGGCAAGCTGCCCTAGTTAAGAGATGTCCCTGCTTGTTGTAGGGGTTGGACTAGATGACTTTTGGAGGTCCCTTCCGACCCTAATACATTCTGTGATTCTGTAATCAGGCAGAGTATGAAAAAGTTGCAGGGTAAAATAATCCACTCCAGTTTTAAAGTCTGTAAGGGGTGGACCCTGCAACTCCGAAGTGTGTAAAACAAGACTATTCATAATGGGAAAAGCTGCTTTAATTTGTCTTGAAATGTGGTTGTCGGGAAGCCTTATAAGCAACTTTAACCGTATTATACAATGGAAGGAGGCTCTTCCTTGTCTAATTGCCTAGACGTTCATTAATAATGCAAAATTCCCTGCTTTTTCATTCCTCCAGGTGATGAGCTGAAGATATTTCTCAGCAATCTCGCCTGTGTTTTGAGAGGTGCAGTGAACAATCCAATAGATCTTTCTCTCTTCTTTTTAAAAAAAGAAGTGGAAGTGATTAACCTTTACCGCAAAGCTTTCCTGACTGTTAACATCTTACGTGGTAGCCGTGCTGAGTGAGTGCTGAACTGTTGGGGAGAAGGTTAATGACTGATCCTCAGGAGGCACGAGAAGTTGGTCTCCCAGGATTTAAATATAGATCTGAGTTCAAGTCTGAGACAGTTGGAATTTCATTGCTTTTAACTTTTGGTCTAAGAGTAAAGCAAAACTTAGGTGGCAGAACTCCAACTGATGGAGGAGGGGTTAAATTGCTAATGATGATGATAATGATGATTAAATTTCAATAAATGGGCACCTCAGAGTTGCAGAAGTGTAGTTTTAGCAAGATAGAGGTATAATACCATAAACATAACAGTAAAACTTGAGGAATGGATGCAGCTACCAGAGGCTGGAGATGATGTGAAGGTGAGGTGAGGTGGTAGAGGTTTCAGTTATGCTGCCTGACACAGATTTTACGTAAACCAGGGTCCCTGCAGTGGGTGTTGTGGGAAAGCAGCAGTTTGTTAGCTCTGCTGTTAATGGCCATGGTGGGATCTTTCTCCATGAATTACCTTTCCCTCTCTGGATTAGTGCCATTATCTTAACAAAGCATGAAAACTGCTAATTGCTAGGACTAACAGCTTACATTTGTGTGTAGCTAGCAAAGAAATGTGGTATATAAACCGTGTGTGATACGTCGTATCCTTAATTGGCTTTTATTGGTTTATCCTAAGTGATGATCTGTCCTTAACATGATCAGAGGGATCCTTTTATCTGAGTAGCCCCAACTATATTAGCTGCATAAATGTTTCCATTCAAAACATTACTGTGCTGCAGCTGTTGCATAAATCACAAAATTCTCAATTGTAATGTTTTTTAGGATGCTTTTTTGTAGTCTTTTCTTTAGAAGTTTTTATTTTCTGTGCAAACACCATGATAGGAGTCCAACGGATGAGTGTTTCCTTAGGCTGAAGATGCTCAACAGGGCAATTGTTGCTGATGTGACAACAAAGCCATCCAGATCCATACTCAGTGCTTCAGCTTTTTAAGGTGAATTTAAATATTTAAACAGGAAAAAATGCTGTGTGACTGTATAACCAATGCAACTGAGACAGATTTTAAGAAATAATATCCTGTTGAAAGTACTGCTTGATTTTTTTTTTTTTTTAGTTCAGTCCATAATCATCATCATCCACTGCACTGTTTTTTGTGTAGCCATGTGTTTGTGGCTTTGTACAGCCAACCTTGGACAAAATGGATTACATGTAGTGATAGGATGAGGAGCAATGGTTGTAAGCTGGAACACAGAAGGTCCTACATCAACCTGAGAAGGAACTTCTTCACAGTGAGGGTGACAGAGCACTAGAACAGGTTGCCCAGGGTGGTTGTGGAGACTCCTTCACTGGAGGTGTTCAAGACCCGCCTGGATGTGTTCCTGTATGACTTGGTCTAGGTGATCCTGCTGTGTCAGGGGGATTGGACTAGATGATCTTTTGAGGTCCCTTCCAATCCGTTATGATTCTGTGATTCTATGATCTAAGGCCGAGCTACTGTTGTATTTTGCACAATATAAAGTTAAGACCAGGGATGCAGCTTAAATACAGAGAGTTGCGCTTATGGTGGCTGATAGGCTTGAGACAGCCTGCGGGTTGCACAGTGAGCTACAACTTCAAAACAACAGTGATTCTGTGATTGGCCTCTTGGTCTTTCAAAGAAGAAAACCCGACAGCAGCTCTGCGGGGAACCAAATTACCACTATGGAAGCAGGGGAAAAAACCAAATTTAAAAAATTGGTTCTTATGCTCTAGCTTTCATAAAATTCCTGTAGGAGGATGTGTCATAGGATGGGTTCACAAGGTAAATCTGGGCGCCTCGGTGCTGTGTGCTTCTCTACACTGGTGCTTTGGCTGGCTGATGTGTCCTTGTGCTCACTGAAGTGTTTTGTGCCTCCTCTGACTGAACACACTTGAATGTTCAGATGCTGCCTTGCAACAGTGTGCTGAGGGCCATCCTGGAGAGGGGTTGATTGACTGACTTCCTTGGCCCTGCTCTGTAGGTGCACGGATGATGGTTGGATTGCTTGGGAGAAGGTTGTCTGCTGTCTTGCTTCTCTGCTGGAGCACCTGCAGCCTAGTTTGCAGCTGAATAACCTTCCCTCGGAAGGAGGGTGATGGCAGCTCTTATCGCTGCTGCTGTCCTGCTGCTGAAACACAACTGTGATTTTATAAAGCAAAATGTAAGTAAGATGCAGTGTGAGTTTCTTTCTGAAATGACTTTAATACTCTGGGAAGCTCAGTGGAGAATTAGGTGTTTATGCATGGATGAGGAGAAGTTTAATGAAGAGGAAAACTACAGTCTTTACTCATTTTAGCCTTTCTGCTGTTTTTCAAATAAATCCACAGAGAAGTCACATTATTAACGGCACACACCTATTCTTCTTGTACCTCTCAGCACTTTTAGCATAGAAATTAGAGACAAATAAACTCCCTCAAACCAAAGCCAGAGGCAAGCTTTGAAAAATGATAATGGAAGAAAACCTCAGAGAGCTCTGTGTTTCAGACTCTGCGGAGCAAACTTTTTGAAAAATGAGGGACTCTAGGGCTACAATTCTGTGAAATGATCTGCTGCTCTAATTTTAATTGTCCAGGTATTGAGAAATGATGACAAATTTTACTGGAAAACGGTGTTGCTTTGTCTAATCTTAAGAAAAATTAATAGTTTTTTTATATATATGTGTTAGTTGCTGGAGGCAAGACTTAAAATGCTTCTGGCTTTACGCAGTTTGTCTCCCCCCACACACATATTTTGCTTCCCTGACCGTGTGTGAGAAGGGGCAGTGTGAAGTGACGTGTTCTCTAGCATTTATATTCATAATTTGTGCCTGCAGTCTTGAAATAATCTCATTTGTCTTCCACTGTTACTGGAACGAGTTTTGCCTGTGATGAAGAATGCTGGAAGCAATGAGGGATTCTGCTGTTTGAGCTTTTCATCTGTCTTCTGTAAAGAGCGGTTTTGAATAAAAAGATAAATGGGGGAGTGTTGTGTTACGCGATTGCCAGTACGTAACCAACCTGATTTTGAGGAGACTCGCAGGACTCTAGCGTGTCTGTTCAATAGATAACCAGGTTTATTGGGTAGATAATACATTTCTCTTGGGCGCAGGAAAAGAATGTGTCAGATACCTTCTCTTGTCTTTCCAGACAGTAGTGTCACTGGAGAAGACCCATAGCTTTGCTAGCACGTGATGGGGAAGTGCATGAAGGATGAAGGGAGGAGGTGGATCCCTGTGCATGTACAGTGGTAGTATTTATGTGCCCCAAGCAAAATGCAGATAGGGAGAAGTCAGAGCTCTGATCTCTCTTGCAGCTGGGAATCATTCTTAAAGTGAGCTCAGATCAGTCAGGAGCTGTTTCTTGAATGACTCCTTACCAGGAGGATGCACACGACCAGTGGTGGCTGTGTCAGAGGTGCCTAGGGGCACTCTGCTGATCTTGTGCGCTCAGGCTCAGAAACAACTGCACAGACTTTAAATGAAGCCAACTTTAAACCATTAGCAGTGTGGCAGCAGCACTGTGGCACTCAGCATGGATTAATTTTTCCATCTTTTCAGTTGTTCTGTGATTGTAGAGCAGTAAAGCCTTACACCTGCAGTTTTTCTAGGTTAAACCAGCAGGTTATAGAGTGCTCTGCAAAGTGATTAATCAAGAATCTGTAGAGAAAAAGTGTTTGTTAAACTTTTTTTGAAATAGTTTTGTGGAAGATTTGGTCAACTGCAAACACAGGAAACACAAACATTTTTGTTAGGCGTTTCATGCACCTTCTCAGCTTGTTTACAGTGGAGTAAATCTGAGGGAGTCCTGGTGATTTAGGATTTATTTGGTGTAAATTAGATTAAAAGTCACCCTTGGGGCCTAATTAAGCAGCGATACAAAGAGTGCAGTAAGTTAAACGGCAGCAGTACAGTTTGCAATAGCAGGTATGAGTGGCTACAAATACGCTTAAGTTTTCATTGATGTAGAAATTTTAATTGCACTTGTTGCTTGTTATCTGGGTGACTGCCGGGAGCCCAGGCCAAGGGCCTTGTCGTGGTTTAGCACCACGTTAGCCCATAAAATTATAATGTGCTCAACTGTGCAGACAGAAATGGACTCCCACCCCTGGAGGGGGAGAAAAGAGGTAAACTAAACACATGTCCAGAAACTGGACTAAGAATATAAGACTTAATAAAGTCTTTAATAAAGTTTAATTAAGTAGGGGGAAAAAAAAAAAACCCAAAAAAATGAAAAGGGGAAAAGGGGGGGGGGGAAAGTGTGTTCTTCCTCAATTCAAGTCCACTCCTCCCCCCACCCAGACCTGATGACCCCTGATTCCCAGGAGATGCTAAAAGCTGCAGGTGACGTGGGAGTAAAAAGGGAAGACTGGGAATCTCCTAGGCAAAACTTAAATATTCCATTTAAGCAGTTTCCTAAACTGCAGTCCAAAAATTTGTGGGAAAAGGATGGAGATAGCAGGAGGATAAAAAGGAAGGCTAAACAAGGGAAGGGGGGGAAAAAGTGGGGTGGTGGGGGAGGTGTGTGAAGCAGAAGAGGGACAGAGAGCCACAGAAGGACAGACAGGTCGCAACGTGCTACGGGCTGAATGAAACCAAAACCAGACTCCCAAGACACACGAACAGGGAGGGAGTACCAAGGACAGGGGAAAAGGAATACCCTGTCCCCAGTTAAGGACCCCAAAATCTGGCTGGCCCACTTCACCTGCTCAACTTGTCCTCTGCGGCAGCTGTGCACAGGAGGGAAAAGTGAACATCCCCACAGCTGAGATGAGTTAACTCCTTGTATGCTGGAAGAGAGTTCAGTGCAGGGATACCATAAGGAAACACGATTTCACCAAATCCAGAGCAAGCCTGCTTGGCATCTGTGTGCCCATCACATTGTGCAGCAGCTCATGAAGCCACCCCATGCTGCCCTGCCTTACGGGCTTCATTGGTTTGTGTTTTGCTGGCTGTTTCCACTTTATCCTGTGCCTTTGATCCAAGAGTGCATACATCTAAATGCACTTTTTTCTTTAATCCTATCCTTTGCTTAGAGTAACCAAAATTTTTGTAAAAACTGTTCCTTGTTGAGAAACTATTGTACAGGCTTCAGGTCCTCAGTTGTGCCAATGCCATCACTTTCTGACATTAAATATGATACCTGCAGAATAGATTATTAAATTTGCAAGTGCTAATATACCATCTTCTGTCTTGTTCCTGGCAGCTAAAGGTGTCTATGAAAAGTTTTAATACATTGGCTGTGCCTTCTGTTTCAGCAAGAACATGTGAAGTGCTGAGCTCAGCATCAGCCATGTTTCATAGGCAGGGGCCATGCTGCAGGCAAAGGCTGAATCCTGGTAAAGCATCTCATTCCCTTGCCTCATACCTAGTGCTGGGCCTGCAGAGCTGTCAGAAAGGTTGTTCCTGTGCTTAATGAAGGAAACTACCACTTGCTAAAGCTCTGGCAAGGTGTGTGTGTGTTTGTTTGAGTGACTTCTCTGGTTTTATGTTGGTTTCATTATTTTGTTAAATATTTTTTCTTTTAACTAAAGGTTCTGTGTGGGCAACTTGCATTGATTTTGTGTTTGACTGAACTCTGAATTCAGTGCTAAAGCAAGAGATAAACTACTATTAAAAACTTGTAACTCTTTCCATCAAGGAAATTTTATGACTAACTCACAAATATTTTCTTCTCCTAGTATCTGTGTAATTGGCTTTTAATGTTAAAGTGTTTTTGAAGACTGCAGATGTAAAAATTAGTGAACTTGTATTTTTATTTGCTTTCACAGTTTGATTGCTGGAAAGTGCCTCATGCGCCTTCAAGAGTGGGGTGTTACCTTGTGGTTGCGGTGTACTGGGATTTAACACTGAATGAGATTAAGCCTAGTAAAACTTTCCCAGAAAGCAGCAGCTTCTGTGGTTGAGGCAGGTGACATTGTCTTGGATTCACGGTTTAGAAGAAACCAAGGCCTCGCTTCCTAAAAGCAGAGGAAGGGATTGTGAGGGGTTGTTTAGTTTATTGAATTGGAGTTTTATTCCCACTCCTGCACAGTAATGCCCAGTCCAGAGCAGTGTGTAGCTTCTCCAAATCCTTTTCCCTGAGAGTAGTTATGATACTTGTGCTCTGGTAAATGTGGCAGAAATTGATAGGGCACCAAACAGCTTTTCACTTACTATAAAACTAGAAATGCTCTGAAAGAGTCCCTGAGCATGAGAGAGGAGCAGCAGCAGGTGCTGTTGTACCTCCATTGCTCCGCAGAGCCAGTGGTTCACTGTGAGTCTCCTCATGCCTGTGTAGCATCTCCCACCGATGCTTCTCCAGCAAGCTGAGCTGAAAGTGAGGTCAGGCCTGCTGGGGGAGGTTGAATGACCATTCTTCCCACGATGGGGGAATCGTCCTGTGATGATGTCCATCAGTGGTGGAGGTCAAGTGAAACTAGGACATTCAGCTCCAGTGCGGGAGGCTGCATTAAGCTGCGCTTCTGCTTTTTACACTTCAAGTTAAAATTGAAACTTAGAGCAAAACTAACTCACTCAAGTCAGCCTTAAGTTTAACTTCTGCACATCTACTTGGTTTTAAGGCACTTCCTCCACTTACCTAGTTTGGAGGTTTTGGTCTGTATGACTGATTCCTATTCTTTATTTGGGTTAAGACAATAATTGAAGCAAAACCTTGCGCTGTAAGATACGGAAGTTCAAATGTAAGTTAAATGTAAAAGGGTTTATAGTGAACTTTGTTAAAAAATGTCTTCTGGTTTCCTCTGCTGGTTTGAAGTGTTTATTTTGAGAACCTAGCCTGCAGATAAGCTTATATATTGAGCTCTTAAAAGATTTTATTTCAATGTGAATTTGGACCAGCTCTAATAAATGTGATTATAGTGTGGGTATAAGAGATGAAGTTACTAAAAATGTGTCCCTCCATATCTCCTTATTCTTGTAGATACCTTTGTAGGCTAGAAATCCCTGTCCAAGGTGCATGCGGTGTCACTACATGGCATAGACTCATTGAGGAGTTTCACATAAAGTTTCCTAGATGCTTATTCTCACCTCACAGAGAAACTTGAGACTGCTTCTGCTTTGATTAAAAGAAAAATAGTTGTTTAATCTGAAGGGATTAATTGGTGAATTCCTATAGCTGAATTCTGTCAGTGATTTTGCATTCCTCCTTTCGTTGAGTATAGGTGTTACACCACGTACGTACCTTGTTAGCTGGTCGTGAGGCGTTTGTTAACCGTGATGGAGCAGAGCATCACTGTTGCCTCGCCTGCTTTCTCACTGTACGTACAATGAGGCTGCACTGCCTCTGAAGTAGTGATGTCTGTATTAGATACCAACCAACACTGTGCTGCTCTATGGGAAGTCTGCTGAAATAGAGACCTACACAGCTTGGAAGAGCTCATTGTAGAAAAGTTTTTGTTTGTGTACAGGTTTTCTCTGCCCTGACAGATTTGTGGGAACTGTCGGTGCCTGAACGCAAAGGTGTTTGGAGCTGTAAGCCCAGGTCCCTGTGGGAGGTCAGCTCAACAGCAAGCAATTAATTGTGCTGTGTTGCACAATATCTGGTGGAAACTTAAATTTGTCAAGTGAAAAGCTTTAAGGCCAGTGGCTTTGGAGGATTGCTCCAAATGTATTTTACCCTGTTTCCTTTTCATCTGGGTGATTTTTTTTAGAATAATATCATGATATGTTACTGAAAAATTTTTCACTAGAATTTTATGGGTATCAAACACTGCAGAAAGAGTGTAGTGTTTGCTACTGAAAGAGAGAAACAACTGGGTGCCTTGTACCTCATCTAGAAATAATTGACTCATTAATCTTAACCACATCAACCGCATCACATGAGGGTCAAACATAGTTTAACTCTAATAGGTGGGAATGTGTTATTTTGCACTCCAGCTCTGATAGTTTTTGTTCTTGGAAAATTTTCTCATATTTTTGCAAAGAAATTAGGAAGAAAGAGAGTAGAAGAACCAAATAAACTGTAATACCTATACTGAATGAAGTTGTGTGGTAGAATGTAGTATTTTACAAATGGGATTTTGAGGAATAGTTAATGAGAGCCATCAAATAAGAACAAAAATGAAAAGACTGTGTCTTTTGTTGCTTATGCCTTGTACTTCTGGTTGTAAAATGGTTGGTTTGTTCCCCTCTTGAAAATGGTCGGTCACTCACAGCTCAACAGACTCTACTCCTTGAGTCAGGTGCTTAATGCTGTCTTAGTATTACACAATAATTTCCAAGCTCAAATTTCTTTTCTTCTAGCAAATCTGCATATTAAAAAAATATTACCTTGTAATGTGCTTATTCCAATGCCCTATTGCAATTTAAATGTCTGATTCCTCTAAATACTGGAAAATGTTCTTCAGAGTCTGGTAAATAATGGACAGATAGAACAGTCAGAAGATGAATGTTAAAGAGCCACTGCTAACAGGCGGTGATCAAAAATCATTCAGCTTATCTTTTACAGACAGGGCAAACACCAATATCCACACTTCTGCCTAATCAATTTTTACGTGAGCTCTTTGAAGTTGTTGAGAAGCAGCTGAACACTGGTGGCAGGTATGGGACAGCCAGATGATGGATGGATCTGTGTGTTGGCTCTGCACTGAAACATGTCTGAACACAGTGGAATCTGGATTCCTTGCCTACAGGCTGCTGCTGACAAACCCGTGTGAAAAAAACCTGACTTTCCTGAAAGGGAAGCTTGGGGCTGAGGTAAGAGTGAAGAAAAGTATGTTCTTCCTCCAGGCTCTTCTCCTTCTCCATCCTGGTAAGCAGATGCTGTGTATAGCTGGATTGAGCAGTGGGGAGCTACAGAGCCATGTAATACCTAAGAAGTCAGAGATCATGCATACGTGGAGTGGCATACATACCATGGGCACCAGTGGCATGTTTTATCTGTCTTTTGCTAAAGGCGGCATGAAGTCCATCAGGCTAAGTTTCAGATGGTTATAATTATCTCCCTGCTTTCCTGTGAGCGCAAAGACTGTTTCAGAGCTCTAAATGACTTAGTTCCTGTAGACGGAGTCTCATCGGAAGGTGCTTCCCAAGCTCCGATGTGCAGACTGCTCCTGTTGATGACTGCATGCAGCTGGTTCTTAGGAAGTTTTTGGAGAAAGTATGTATGAGCCATGCAGGAACGAGAATGATAACTGGTAGAGACATAGTTCAGAAAGAGACTACCAAAAATAGGAGAGCACAGAGGTACCAAGTTGTTGCTATCAGTGTACCTACAGTGTGTGTCAGGATTGTCATTAAAAGTCTCAGTAGGTCAAAATGAAATGTGTAACCATTTTGTACTGCCTCAGATGCTGCAGGGGCTGTTGGTGCTTCTGCAGAGGTGAGACGCACAGGTCACGTAATGGCAAGAATCTTGTTAATGATACTGGAGATACTGGCACCCTTAAGCCAACTAGTCATGAAAAGGCTGGGAAAGTTTTGTACTTGCACTGTTCTGCTCATTTTTCTGAGACAGCTTGGTTTGCTGATACGGTACCTAAACAGGGGATTCTCTAGGTAAAAATACACATCTGATCTCTGGGTTGTGTAGCAGATGCAGGGGACAGTAAGGCACAGTTCTAGAGATGTGTTTAAGGACTTTGCAGAGAAGTGCAGGTTTGGACACATCATTGGTATTTGCTGTTATTTTTAATCCAATAAAGGCGTACAGAGAGCAGAGCCCCCTGAGAAAGCATCAGAATCAGATTCTGGTTAGTAATGTGAAATCGCAGAGCAGTGCCAGTGAAGCAGGAGTTGTCAGCTGCTGGCACTCTGCTCAATAGCAAACTGAAAGGTGAATGCTGATGCTGTCTGATCCTGATGTTGGAGTCATTGGGGATTACGGATGTATGAAGAAGCAGACAGAGTGAAACAATGAGAAAATCAATGTGATTCGAGGTTCCAGAATTTGCTGCTTTATGAAAATGCTGCTGTCTGTGTCTTACGAGAGACAGAGGTAACTTCAAGGTCACAAGAGATTGCTGCTCCATGCTGAGGAGTAATAGGTGATAACATGTGTGGATTGCAAGAACACAGGTGATGGCTCTTGATGTTTCGTAAACTCTCCATGACTCCAGTAGCTTGAAATGAAAGATGTTAAGGTTTCAGGGCGTAGCACAGCCTGGACAAATAAATTCGTTTCCCAGCGATGCTGATATTCAGAGCGGACACGTGTCCTTGCCAGAAGGAGCTCGAGTTGCTTCCAGGATTAACTGGTTGTTGTTGGCCAACTTAGATTGTAGTTTGGCTGTGTCTGTTGGTTGAACTGTATTGTTAATTATGGAAAGATGGACATGGTGAGGACTCTTGAGAACGGGTTAAGGACGCTCTGCCCTTCAGGGCTTTCTCAGACAGAATATCTGAGAGGTGTCACGCAGGTTGGGCAAACCGGGACTTCTCCAAGAATGCGAAGCAGATCGCCAGAAGCTTCAGAATCTTCGGATTTGTCTGGTGATTCCTTGCTCTCAGTGCAGAAAATAAATTGCCAGAAGTGCTGATATCAAGTGAATCATCTGTGGTGTTATATAGCAAATAACATTTTTGCTTAGCTAGAACAAGCTGTATGCTGTGAGTCTGGTAAAACATATGTACGTTGAAGATGATACATGATTGCTGTTGAACTTTATAAATCTTTTGTAGTGTGATAAACGGGATAAACCCAGCTGGGCTGGAAGGAGTATGCAAATTAAAAACAAGATGGAAATTGAGAAGGCTATAAGAGAAAGGAGAGACACCTATATTTGTGAGAGAGTACACGAAGATGTTCATTGCGTTATATCTGCATTCATGTAATCCAGTCCTGAGAGATGGGGAGAGGAGTTACTAATGGGTGCAGCTGTCTCGGGAGTAGACCAAGAGCTTTTCTTTGAAACGAGAAAGTGCTGTTCTGAGCAGCTCTGTCCCCAGGAATGAGCATTTGCAGCCCAGCCCCTGATGGTAGCAGTGTCCTGACCTCCAGGTCAGATGTGGAGAGTGACAACACGGTGATGGGAAGGGGTTGGTCTGGTAACGTAAAACCACAGGTTAGAAGTGCTGCTCAATTCATCTTCACAGCTGGTAGTTTGGAGATGCTCTGACAGGAAGCAGCAGCTAAAGATGGACTAAAATCTCAGGTACAGTCTGATATTTTCCCTTTGTGATGTTTTTTTCAGTTTAGCCCTTAAAGATACCACCTTTGCTAGAGCCAGCCTGACTGTGGCTGCAGATAGAGTGCTGAGGGGCTGATCCCACAGCAAGGGATGTCTTGTCACTTAGGGAGCAGGGGGCTCCTTCTTCACAGGAAATGGCATCTCACGCCATGGTTATGAGCTCTTGAGTTGAAACATCTTTTCTGCCAATGTAGGGGGATGGATGAGGCTGAAGGAAGCTGACTCCAGCTGACATGAGACAGTGCCCTTCCAACAAAGGGTTGGGTGGCTGGTGGGAAGATGGCTAATAGCTTATCCATCCATGTAAAAAGTAACCATGCATGTCACTCCAGGCTGAACAAACTGGAGTGCTTATAGGCTTTGAGAGTTGTGGAGGTGCCCATCCAGCTGCTTGAGGCCCTTGGCTGATTGAACGTAGTTCTCAGCTGATGTAGTTGAATTGTGAGATTTTGGATCCCCAGAAGAGCATAATCTGCACTGAGGGAAGGCAGATAAAGTGCAGTGTGCTCTGGCTTGTTGCCTGTAAGCCTGTGGCTGGTGGTGGTTCCTAAGATGGGAACTCATCTAGGACTGTCAGTACTGGCATTTAACTGAGCAGGAACCTTAATCCAACATAAATTGTTGTGGGGCTTTCAATTCCCACAAATTAAGGCTTCACCAGTAAGTTTCTTTCAAAAGACAGGAAGATTTCCTAGCGCTACAATCTCTGATGTATTATTTGTCTACCCTTATGATTCCATTTTCTGGTGCTGCTTAACTGCTGTGAGGAGACAGGAAAAGCGATTTTGCAAGGCCACCCAGGAGAGCTGCTGCTGAGCAGGTCATACGCATGGATGCTCTGGGAGTGCCAGGCAGGGCTGGCAGTGACAAAACCTGGGGTTCACTCAGGCGTGTTGCTTCTGGCTTGGGTTGGCAGCAGGATCAGAGTGGTCTCGTAAGTAAGGTGGCTCCTGAGCAGCCAGGTGACAGCTTGGGCTGCTCCACCACGCCATTATGGCAGGTGTCTGAGGGCAGCATGATTGCTGCTGCCTTCTGGCACTGCCCCAGATGGACAAGTAGACATTACTTCAGACCATTCATGTTGTGTATAGCTCTGTGGGGCTCCAAAGCCTTTGCCCATACCCAGGGGCCTTGATATTCAAGGGTTCCCATTGCAATAGTTCTGTGTTTCGATCTGCTGATGGCTATTTTAATGCAAACATCTGCCCTTCACCCTCAGATTGTGCTATTTAAAGCAGTAAGATGTGTGAGGTGCTTTTAATTTTGTGTTGGGTTTCTGAGCATCCCTCAGGAAGCATTCAAGATGATCTTTGCAGTTTTCTGTCTTCTGCAGTTGCAATACAAAAACTTCCTCTTCTGAGATAAAGGAGACTCTTACATAATAGTAGACCTGGTTCTTTCGGAAAAGAAACTGAGTAGTGGTGGACTGTGAGGAATATTTGGAGGCTTTTATTCCCCAGTTATAGCAAAGGTGCTTATTTTGAGTTGGAGATCTTGTACCAGGCCAGTTGCAGACAATCAATTTCATATCAAATAATATAGAATACGTTGTCAAATTATATATGCTAATTGATTATGAGCTTGTCTATAATGCATTATTAAATTTTTATTTTTAGCCTGGATTGTGAGAGCTCCTGTTCAGTCTGCTGCAGTCTAAACCAAATTTCATAGAGGGGTAGATGTCTCAAAGGCAATTAGATTTCAGTATGTGTAATGAAAGCTGGTGGTTGCCTGGAGTAAACAGGATAAATGAGTGCTACTGTGGATGGGAGGGCTGCAGCACGTGTGAGGAGCACCCCGTCTGTTGCCAGTACCCATGAGTACAGCATCAGGGCAGCTGCAGGAAATGCTGCTTATCTCTGGTTATTGGGGTTGAAGCCAGAGGTGCCACAGGACCTATGGAAGGATGAGGAGGAAGGATTAGAGACGTTGGTGAGATGATGAGATGGCTGAGGTTGTGTAGGAAACTGGAGGGGAAAATGGGTGGCTCTAGGGAGCATCCATACAAATCCAGGTTTCAGCATGTCCATGGGACACATTCATAATTGAGTAAAACCATAAAGAGAATTAAAAAAATACAATTTGCTTCTTGATAAGATTTTATTTAACAGAATAATAGAATCATTTAGGTTGAAAAAGATCTTTGAGATAATTTATTCCAACCATTAATCTACTCTCCCAAGGCCAGTGATAAACCATGTAACACATCTGAGGATGACAGTTCAACTCCCTTCCTGGGCAGCCTGTTCCAAGGCCTGATGACCCTTTGAATAAAGAAGTTTTTCCCAAAAGTGTAATCCAAGGGTCCTCAAACCCCGGCCCACGGGCTGGATACGGCCCGCCAGGGCGTCCAATCCAGCCCGCGGGTCCACCGGTATTCCCCCCACCAGGAGAAGGGGTAGCTCTTGGTTAGATTTGATTTGGATAATTTTCATAATGGTGCTTTGAACATTAGAAGCCCAACTTCAGAAGTATCAAAGGCCACTCTCCGTTCAAGACACTGAAGTGAGGAGTTGTGCTGAGCAACCAAGCAGCTTGGTTTTAGAAGAGGGCAAATGAGAAGACAAGGTGCTTCCTGTGTTGCCATTTTTTCCTCACAGGGAGGCTTGTTTTGAGTGTGGACTCAAATGGCTTGAGTTGGACATGGAAAACTGTGGAGATTCAGAGTAGAGTCTAGAAATAAATAAATCTTATGAGGAGAGATTGGAGCTGTTCAGTTTGAGGAAGAGAAGGCTAAGGGGAGACCTCATCACTCTGTACAACTATCTGAAAGGATGTTGTAGAGATGTTGGTGCTGGTCTTTCACAGGTAATTAGTGACAGAACCAGAGGAAAGGGCTTCAAGCTTCAACAGGGTAGGTTTAGTCTAGGCATCAGGAAGAAATTTGTCATGGAGAGAGTGGTCAGGCATTGGAATGGGCTGCCCAGGGTGGTGGTCGAGTCACCACTGATGTGTTTAAAAGTTGCTTAAGTGTGATGTTGGAGGATCTGGTTTGGGAGTGAACTTACAGAGTAAGATTGGTGGTTGGACTGGATGATCCCAAGGGAATTTTCCAACCTGAATGATTCTGTGATTCTGTGAAATGTAAACTGGTCTTTGTGGTAGGGGTTGTTGCTTATTTCCTGCAAGGTAACTTCATGCAGTTGTGAGATGGACCAACATTTATTGCACATGTCGGCTCATTGCTCTGTGCTGCTGCAGTTCCTGGAAAAACCTTTAGTTTTCTGGAGATTCTTAAATTATTTCAGAATCAGAAGGAAACTGCAGTTTCAGATATGGAGGTTTTATGCCGGATTTATTTTATCCTTCCTTGCACTTTGGTTCAAGATAGACATGTTTCCTTGGTGTGATATTTCTGAGAGCTTGTGGGAGATGGGATGTTATTAATGAACACATTTAATTAAGTACATTAACAAGTGCATTTTATGTATAGGACTGCTAATCTGCAGATATTCCATGCTTCAGGGCTTTATCCAGAAATGCAGTTTTCCTTTTGGAAATAAAGTAAAACTAATTTTAACCAAGGGAATTTTTAAAGTGGATAAAATTGCCAAGAAATGTCATTTGAGTTCAGTGACAGCAGAATCAGGTCCATATTATGGAATCACTCTGGTTGGAAAAGACCCCTGGGATCACGGAGTCCAACCGTCTACCCTAACTTTGAAGTTCACCACTAACGCCAACACCTCATCCAAAGGATCTTTGAACACATCCAGAGATGGCAACTCAACCACCTCCCTGGGAAGCCTATTCCAGTGCTTGACCACCCTTTCTGTGAAAAAATTCTTCCTAATATCAAGTCTAGACCTACTCTGAATATTGTAATACTTCACATCAAATGGGGCAAATTTGTTTTGTATAGGTTTCATCTCGTGCTGGTTGTAGTCTTTCAAAGGAAGATTTAGGGACAGCTTTTAATACATACTGATCTTAATTTGGAAAAGAATAGACATTGTAATAATGAAAAATTTATATGTACTACACCAATTATGAAGTGTATGCATCAGATTTGTCCAGACATACTTTTGATACGGGTTTTCTCCATTAACGCTGTTTCTTTTTCCTCTAGAAGAGTAATTTTGAATCAAATCCTTTCAGGATGAAGTGACTTCTTTACAGAAGCTAAGACTCTTGCACAAGCTGTGGGTCTTTTTAAACACTTCTAATCTATCTTAATATTTTTCTTATCCTATAACAATGCATAATAGCTTTTATTAAGATACTTACAATGTCTTTTTAAATCCCCAAATAACACTTGACATATCAGGATTATATATAAGCATAGCCCTTTTTTTTTGAGTGTGTCTGGAAATCACAGTGAGCCTGATGGACACTTATTTTTCACAGGCTGCTGATTTAACCCCCCTAAGGCAATCAGCAGAGAACTTGCAGTAGTATGTGTAATCGTGAATAATTTTGGATACATTTCTTTTTCATTTTTCTGGGGTGCCTGTAAAACCTTCTGGAGATTCTCATCATCTGCTCTCTGCAATCCCAGCCCATTTACTAGGTCCTGCAAGGGGCACCTGAAAGCACTGCTCATATTTGAGGGTGTAACTAAAAAGGTTCCAGTGATTTTTGGGTTTTTATAGTGATTTTTTTTTCAGCAGTCAGACTTGTACTGCTGTATTGGAATGGCAAGGTAGGGAAGGGACAGCGTTCACTGCTTGCATACCTTTTGGTTTAGTAATTTCAGATTCAAACTTAACAGCTTTAAATGGTATCTAAGAACTAATGTAAATATAAACTGTATTCCCCCAGCTCTTGGCACTTTCAAAGCAAGGTCATATCTGTTTTTAAAGTAGCTCAAGTAGAGGTTACAGTCTGGATGCAGATATTTTGAGGTGGGTTTGTTGGCTTCTTTAATGCAGGAAATTGAACTGGGTTTGCATAGTGACCTACTTAAATGGTGTCAGTGCTTAGTAGAGAACACTACACCTAGAAAGTTTGTAGGAAAACAGGTATCTGCTCGTTTGCCCAGAAATAAACAAAACAGTAGCAATCAATTTTTGAAAGGATTTTGAATTTGCAGAGGCTTAGTCTGTGCTGAAATGGAAACACACTAACTGGCTTCTGGTGGGTTTGTTTGAAGAGATGTTAAGGTACCCATGTGGGTGAGGGTGTGCTTAGAAAAATCACAGATGTGCAAAAGCAGAAAGAATTACACTGCTCTACAGTAAATTCAATCCTAATGAACCTGTGTTCTTAGAATAATATGTTTATTTTTAGCTCTGAGAGCAACTCCTGATTCTTCTCTGATGAGAAATGGTATGTGTAAGAAAAAAGCTGTCAGCTCACGGGTGGAGAAGAAGGGAGAAGCCAGTAATTTTGACTTATTTCCCTCTACAGGTTGTTTTGCATTAATAAACAATGATATTTAATGCCATAAATACATAGAGCGAGGAAAATGAACAGTGTTCTTCCTGTGTTTCAGTGTCTATATGTCATTTGGGGTGCTATAAAGCATCCATTGAAATGCCACTAAAATTAAAGCCTTTGTTCTGTACAAAATCACCAGTAATGTTAAAGGTTCACTCCTTTGCAGTGGTGTGCATGGCATGTCTAGCATGTGTGAGGGCACCAAAAAATAAAAAAACTACACAGGTAAATGTTCAGAAGGTTTACAGGAGCTGGTATGTGGCTGTTTGTCTGGCACTCACATACCTGAGAGATGCCCTGTGAGGTTTCTTCTGTTCTTACTCTTACGAAGGACATGGCTTTGTTTTATTTTTTTTAATGTTTAGCTCAGTGGTTCCTAAACATTATCTTTTCTTGTTTAACCAGGTATAACCTGTGCCTCCCTGGATGTGATTCCATGTTACATAGACTCTCTGTGGTGAGCTTTGTGGATAGGCACTTTATTTAAATAATTGGCTGTGTCTTCTTTTGACAGGTCCCTGCTTATATTTCATCTAATGTTCACCCTTGTGGCTGCGTGGTAATTTGGGTCTTGTAGCCCTTCTCAGAGCACTGGTTTGCAGTGGAGATTGGTTAGAAAAGTTGCTGGCTGAATGCAGTACTGCTTTGATTAGCTAGAAGACTAACTGGCATTAGCATAAGATGGTTTTGCTCAACCTAGTTCTTTGCTGATAAAAATTCAGTTAGAGGTGCAGTCATTTATTGGGGTTATCATTCAAATATCTGATAATAATTGGCTATCCCAGAACTGGAGAAGCAGAAAGCCTCTTTTTTCCCTTTTCTTGGTGTCAGAGTCAGTTAATGCCTGTGTAATGTTCTCTCATGGTTTAAATGACTTTAAATGACATTAAATGATGCCCCAGGTACTGATCTTGCTAGCAGGCAAGAGGCATTTCTGAGTTGGCCATCAGTGGCCTGCCCGAGTATGCTGTCATCTCTGGTCTCAAGGGAGATGTAGCATCTGTCACTTGTTCCCGCGAGGTCCAGAGACCTCATCAGGTGATGTAAATGGCAGCCACTTCAGGGAGTACTGACAAAAGAGATCGGAGTTGGGAGAGCCCTCATGGCTTTGGTGAGACGACCTTCACTGAAAGTGATTGAGGCAAAGGAGTCTATGGCTTTAGGGTATGCATCTATATTTCAGTGCACCTTTTCATCTGCTGAAGGTGTTTGCACTTCACAGTGATCTTCTCTCCCTTTTGTGTGTGCACCTGGTTGGCTCAGTTGGCAGAGCATGGACTCTGAATTCCTGGAGTCATGGGTTCCAGCCCCATCTTGAGACAGTACTGTAGGCTTACCCTGCTCCAGCAGGGGGGATTGGACTTAGACGATCTTTCAAGGTCCCTTCCAACCTGTAACATTCTGTGATTGTGTGATGTATGGCCATGGAGGGTTCAGGAGCAGCCGGATTATTGATCTATTCTAGAGACACAGCCTGGGCAGTGTCTTGACAGCACTAACAAAACTGTTAAAATCAAATGATAGTCTAAAAAGAGCTTTCTAGCCTCTTCCCAAATAAAGTCCATAAGATTAAATATGTATGGCTTGTAATAACTGTATATTTTCTATGAGGTGACACATGGCTGCATCTTTCTGCTAAACACTGCATTGTCTAAGTTTGACTTCTGCTGTTTCTTATTGATTATTCTAAAATACAAATATGCAATTGATTCTCTAGTCTTGGATGTTGCCGAAGACCTCTGCTAGGAGTAGATTTATATAGGTGATATTCGCTGCTCCTTCCAGTGTATGGAAAAATACACTGAAACACTATTTTTAGATGTTTTACACATCAGCCAAGCATTTTCCTCACCCTTCTGCCTGTACTTTTATTTCTTGCAATTTGGAGAGTTTTGGATTAAAATAAAGAGAAAATTAGGTAAACCATAATCAATTTACCCTTAGCTTTCCCAGTCCCTTATTACAATTGCTAATTTACCAGTGGGTAGGCGCCTTTCTTTTGTAATGGATATTGAGGATAATTTTAAATGGAACTCTTAAGCTCAGCTAATTTACATAGTACTTTGGGAGATTAGTTGCTCATGTATAAAGAACCATGTGCGTTTGAGGGGTGTTCCTATAGACCTCTTGTGTGGGTTTTTGAATATCTCAATAATCATTGATTTCTTTGGCAAGGTGTTTACCCTTGTAAGTACCTACTGCAGTTAGAAGCAGGCAAACGTTTTCAAATGGACTGAAAGTCCTTGGTTAGAGCAGTCTTGACCAATTCACAGTTCGTGTAGTGTTTGTCAGAATGGATTTGGTCCAGAAAAACTGGGTTTTATGTTCTGCTGTAAGCTGTTTCCATGCTTCTGGGCTTTGGGTTCTTTGGGTTTGGTTCTGCCCCTGTCCCTGTCATCACTAAAACAGAAGCTACATTTTCTTGCCTCCTTCCCTTCTGCCTCTGTATTTTTGCTTCCTTGTTTTTTTTAAAGACATTTCTAGTATCAGAACAGAAAATGTGAGAGCTACCAAATAGGATTACATTCAAATGATGATTTAATTGAGCTTTTATGCATGGTAAGAAGATTGTCCTATTTTGCTGAACTGCAGTTTGTGGAGGTCTTGGGCAAGAGAATGCCAAGTTCCTTTTAGCTTCATTAACACTGGGTCCAAGTGTCCAAATTGCTGCTAATTTTGTCTAGCATGTAAAGTTACAGACTGAGGAAGAGCAGGGCCCACAGTTTTAAGTGTATTTAGATTTGCAGCATATGCTTTTCCTGTAAGTCAGGGGAAATTCTTCCCACAGGACAAAGAGATTCTCTGTTTTTCCTTTATCTTAGAGATGAAATGATATCCTACGAAACAATTGCTGGCACGACAAAATCCCTATCTCGAAAGTAGGACAGGAGACATTTTCCACTTTCTGCAGATCAATCTCTTTGTATAACTCAAAGCAATTGCAGTTCTTTAAAAAAAGACTCATGTACTGAAGAAAAATTACATAGGAAATGGAGTTCCAGCTCCAGTAGTAACCCAATTCCCTGCTAGTTTTACCACATAAGGAAAAAAAAAAAAATATGCAAAATTATGACCCAGCTCTTTGCTGCCTTGACTGAGAGTTGTCTGCTAGACCAAGTGCCCGTGACTTGTAATATATTTACTGCTGCCATTTAAAGTATAATTTTATTTTAGATTTGTTTCTGCAATCAACCGTATTGGATTACTGCTACTATTGCGTCCTGTATTTAGTTTAGATTCCTATCTCTCTGAAGGAAGAAAATTATAGAGGAGGATAAAATAGTTCAAATAATGTGGAATACAAGCCTGAAAATGGATGCAGATTTTAATACTGAAAGTGTTTGCAGGAGCAGTCCCAAATACTTTCAGGGAGCAGGATGTATCAGGCTCGGGAAGCTATCAACAGAGATTTTAGTTAGTTTAACGTGTAGTCATTTCGCTGCAGAAGCAGTTAATCTCTCTGGGTGTAAATCCACAAAGAGAGCTTCTGCCAGCACCTATTTCTCCTGACGGTTGACTCAGTTTTTATTTAAATTCTGAAGCATATTGCAAATGAAGGCTGAAGTCTGGTAAGCATCCATCTGTGTATGCTTTTTAGAGTCACAGAATCACAGAATAGCATAGACCGGAAAGGGACCCCAGAGATCATCTAGTTCCACCCTCTCAACTCGATTTGCTTGCTGAAGGCCTAATCCAGCCCAGCCTTGAACACCTCCAGAGAAAGGGCATCCACAGCCTCTCTGGGTGATCAAGTCCAAAGTTTCTCCACCCTTGTACTGAAGAACTTCTTCCTAAGAGCTAGTCTAAACCTACTATCCTCCAGCTTAAAACCATTTCTCCTCTTCCTATTGCTACATCCCCATGTGAAAAGTCCCTTGCCAGCCTTTCTGTAGGTTCCCTTCAGGTACTGGAAGCTATAAGGTTCCTCTGCAGTCTTCTCTTCTCTAGGCTGGACAACTCCAGCTCCCTCAGCCTACCCTCAGAGACTCCACCCCTTGCATCATCTTTGTGGCCTCCTCTGGACTCGCTCAGTAGTTCTCTCTCTTTGTAGCATTTGAGTATAGACTGTCTATTCTTTCTTTAGCCAGATGGAAACTAGTCCATAGTGTGTTCATGGAATTGTAAGTTGTTAAACCTAATCTAGTCGAACAAAAAGTGGGGATTTTTTGATGGCACACATCGCTATTAAGAGCAAAGTAAATAACGTTTTCTGTAATTGCACTTGCTGGGTATTTACAGGTACTTTCTGCTAGTTTCAGAGAGGACTATGAGTAAGGCATTAAGAGAATGTGATGAATAGATAAAAGCAAAAGAAGTCAAAGATAGATTTAAATTGCTTTTTAATATAGACTTTAGTAAAATGGTAAAAATAGATGTAATCATGAAACCTGACTGTCTTAGTACATTCCTGTGAGGCATTCTGAATTCTGACACTTCTTAAATGCTGAGTATTTGTGACTCCAGAATTTTTACAGCATCCTGTTTGGATGTTACATAGTGTGTCTTTAGAGTTTTCTTTCTAAGCTTTACCAGAAAAAACAAACACAAAGCCCTGGTGAAAACCCCAAAACAAAAACCCAACCCAAAACAACAGAGGAGAAAATGTGGGAGATGTCAAAATGACCCCAGGGAATTAGAAAAGAGAAGGGAGATGCAAGAGGAAAAAGGGCTGGTTAGGAGAAGGAACAAAATGTTGTAGGGTGAGAAAAGGGATAAGAAACCAATCTGGGAACAGGTGGTAAAGGCCATAAATTCTATTTGTTATCTTTTGGGAGAAATAATCTAGTTTAGTACAGGAAAGAATTAGAGGCAGAGGATGGAAGAGGTTTGAGGATTAAGGAAAAGGTAGCCAGTAGCAGATGTGCAGTAGCTGATGAAAAGACATGGCAGAACTGAATGAGGGGAAGAGAATTATGATGAAATGGGAGAAAGGTGCCTGGTTGTAGGACTTTTAAGAGGTGAACCACAACTTGAGATGTGATGTCAGTTGATGTGAGTTTGGTAGACTGAGCTTTCTGGTGGGAAGTGGAAGCAAAATAAACAAGTTTGGGACAGTGTAGGATATCTTGTGTGATTCATAGCCATCTGATTCTAGTTTGAGCAGAAGGTTGGACTAGGGACCTCTTGAGGTAGGAACCTGGATTGTCTTGTGTATGAGGAGCAGACCTGGATGACTCTGACCCGGAGCGGTCAGAGTAGGTGAACAGTTCTCAGTGCAGTGCAAATGTGTGATGGAAAAGGATGTGTCTCAAGTGAAGCTGATGTTGACAGAAACTAAGCCATGAATGTGGAGGCACAGGACTGTGCAGTCATCTAAATTCTTTGTAGTTCACTGGCCACTTAACAGAAGCAGAGCGTGGGCAGGAAACATATCTTTTGTTTTTCTCCTTTCATGCCTGTCCTAGTCTTCATTTTATCTGTACTTTTACAGAATCACAGAACATCAGGGATTGGAAGGGACCTTGAGAGATCATCTAGTCCAATCCCCCTGCCAGAGCAGGATCATCTAGACCAAGTCACACAGGAACACATCCAGGTTTTTAAATGTCTTTGGAGAAGGAGACTCCACAACCCCCCTGGGTAGCCTGTTCCACTTTAATGATACTAAGGAGATGTAAAATAGAAAATTGGTTTTGAAGTCAAGTTGAAAAATGCCTCTTTCAGTGAATAAGATTGTTGAAATAAAGTTGCAAAACTGATGAGGATGCTACGATCACAAGTCATTGTATTTGTGGTATTTACCTGAAAGCTTTAGTCAGTGATAATAAATGTGAGGTTTAAGAGTAGTGAGCAAAAGGAAACTGAGTGAATGGAGGAGTTTGTCAGAGTTTGAACATCGATGCAATTTGTGTAGAAGAAGAATGTAGTTGACTTCAGTACTCTGGAGAAATGTGGGAAATAGTGGAAGAAACTGGAGATTTCAGGAGCTGAATCAGACAAGTTCAGCATTTCCAGTGTAGTTTGATCCATTGCAAGAGGAAGAGAGAGCTCTGCAAGAGACAGTATAGAGCCACATCCCACAAAGAACCACTGTGACAGCCAGTGGTGGAGAAGGACTGTAGGTGGCTCTGGGTCTGTAGTGACAGAACAGGTGTTCCTAAAGCAGCAGGAGTGTTGGACAGGATGGATTAGAGTTAAGGTGGAATCTTCTGCGGGAGACATGCAGAAGGAAGTGGATGGAGAACAAATTCAGACACCAGTGAGGAAGAGGTAGCCACTTCACTTGATAATTTTGATAACGTTGATGACTGATCTGTGGGGCAGGCAGAGTTTTCTCTCCCAGTCTGATATTACCTGCAGTGCAGAACCTGGGAGATCTTGGTTCTGTGAAAGTGTGTCACCCAGGTTTGATGTAGATGAGAATTTCATTCTGTCTGAATTACTTTGGTAGTAGTTTTAGCCAGTTTTCCATGCTCACGTGTTTAAGTGTTTTAATTTGGACCTCATACTGAATGAAAGAGTAGAAACTGTTCCTTCGCTGGCAGTGGGAAAATACTTTCCGAGAGATACATCTTTTCATCACGGGAAGGGTTGTTAATCATGGACTTACCATGAAAACCAATTCTGGATCATTGTGGGCTGCACCATCGGAGAATCGAGAGAACACTTTAAGTAGGATGTTGACGCTCTGAAATATGAAATTAACTGATAATTTTCATAGGTCACGCTCTTTCCCATAAACCAAAACTCCTCTGCTCTCCTGGGGGGAGATGGAACAACTGGGCTGACTTCTCATTATCTCTTCCTATGGTGTATCCTTATTGAATTACTGCCGGGTAGAGGCAGCAGATGCTCATCAAGCCACTGCAGGACTCCTCTGTTAATTGAACTGTAATGGGGCTGACAGCAGGGAAGGTCAGGATCATAGGACCAGTGATGTAACATGAACTCTGATAGAACAACCTGCATGGGCAATTGACCTTGCTTAAATAATATTATACCGAGGGCTTTTATCAGTTGATAACATTATGATTATCTTTTTGTATCAATACTGCAGTAGTGCCAGGGACCCTGTGTGAATCTCATTATGTCGTCTTCAGGACAAATGTATTTCTCACCCTAAAGAGATTAGACTTGCCAGTGTGATAAAATACGGTGATGTGACTGCAATCAGCTACAGGGGAAAAGAAATGGGATTGGAAAAGTATCAATGAAAAGATTATTTTAAAATAGAGGTAGAGCTTTACTCAGCTGGTAGTTCCAGCAGCTTTAAAGGGCAGTCTCATTCTTTCCAACTGCCCTAGTTGCAGTTTGGTGTGTTTGTTGTCATGCATAGCTAATCCTGGAGTGAAATCAAGTCCACTTTTGAAGAAACATGCAGATGTCATTAATGAAAAATACTCATTTGATATGAAAAACATTTTCCTGCACCTGGTTCTGCAGCTCTTGCAAAGTGCTGGGCGTGCTGGAGTTTCAGGGATGTGTCCTTCCACCAGATTCTGAGCTGGAGCACATGCCTGCTGTTTCTAACACCCTAGAGAAAAAAGTGACATGGTGAGATGATGTGAGATCTCGGCTGCTGTGTGCATCTTCTGTGGAGGCACATTTTTTTTCATGGGTAGTACTACTACTGTGGGGAGAAGTGGGCCATCCCTGAAGACCTTTGCACGGTCTTGTGAGGAAGATTGGTATGAGCAGTAGCTTGTGCATTTCTGAAAATAAATTCCCCCTGAAAGCCACTGATGCAAGCCGTTACACTCTTAGTCCTGGTGGTTTGGAGTAAGTCTCTGTGGCAGCTGACAGAAGCTGAGTTCAGAGAGCAGCATGTGCACATTGGCATCTGTGTGCGAGTGTTCAGAAGTAATTCTTAGAATTTATTTTTCCCAATGTCACTCTTTTCCTCCGTAGAAGCAGAGAATGCTTTGGGTTGGAAGAGACATTTAAAGGTCATCAAATCCAATCTCCCAGTGAACATGTTGAGCCTTCAGAGTGTCTTTATTTTTGGGGTTTTTTTAAAAGTAATACCATTTTTTCTTATCGTTTTATTGCACTGTCTGCCTGGGCCAATTGCCATCGATGACTGGGACATGCGTTGCCAAGTGAATGGAAGGAAAAAGGAATGAATCAATACCAGGGCATCGGTACATTTGTTTAATCTATTTTGACAACTGTAGCTACAATTAAAGCGTGATTTCTATATGGAACCTGGCTTACACAGGATTTTGTTCTGTAGAAATGATGGAGCCTTGCTTGCAGGAGATTTCTGATTGAATATCTGGAAAAATTTCCTCAAGGAAAGAGTGATGGAACAGGCTGCTCAGGGAGATGGTGAAGGCACTGTTTCTGGAAGCATTAAAAAAACAGGTAGACATGGTGTTTCAGGAGATAGTTTAGTGGTTATGGGTTGTAGAGTGGACAGTTGGACTTGATGATCTTGAAGGTCTTTTACAGCCTTGATGAGAACCTTGTATGGTTCATCACAAGACTTCATTGGTGACGTTTGATAGCAAATTAAGAACTACAGTGTTGGCGTTCACGCTCTTCTGCAGAGCCTGTGTGGATTTGGAGTGGTGCAGTGTTTGCGCCGTGCTCTGTATTCTCTCCTTTCCTGTGAGTTTGTGCTTTGGTGCGCTGAAATAAACAGCCGATGACAGAGGCTGCACTGGAATAAATGTTTATTTCAGCACTTTGGAAATGAGTTTTTTGAAATGGAATTTATCTTGTGGATGTGTGTGTGTCTTCACGCTAGTTCATTTGGGTACAGGCTAGAGCTAGGCAGTGCGAATGGCAAAGCAGTAATGACTTCACAAATGGGAGTGTTGTGGAAAAGAAAGGATTCTTAGTGTGAGTGTTACAGCAGGAGGAAAACACTCGGTTCCACAAGTGTTGACATTGGTCTCTGCCTATTTGCGTGTAGATAAACGAGGTTGTTTCCGCCATAATCACCAGTGGGTAGGTAGGAGTTCAAAACTAAACCTCTCATACTCTCTCTAGAGCTGACTAACAAGTTAAAACTAACAGTTTCCAGCCTATCTGTAGGTAATCAGGTTGGTCAGGTGTGTGTGTGTGTGCGCGGTTGCTCTGATTGTCCCATAGAAGTGCAGAATATAACAAATTGGAGATCAGCTTCAGATGCACCAGTCCTGTGGCAAGGAAGCAGATGGTCCTTCCCCTGCTAAGCAGAGAGACTAAGTCTTTGCTGAGCTCATATGTTTTGTAGTTCTTGATTGTATTATTTTGACCTTGTGTTTAAGATTGATAAACTCTGCGTGGTGGCCAAGTGCCAGCGAGGAGAGAGGGAAAAAAAAATCTGACCTACAGCTTGCGATGCTGTATTAATGTCAAGTAATATAAAGTAATATCAGAATGCAGGAGAAAATCGCTGCAGTAAAGCAATTTAATTTCTGTGAACTGAAAGCACTTTAATGGGAATGCTAGGAAAATCTGCTGCGGCTCCTGCAGCAGAGGTTGTGAGGTTTTTTTTTCTTTGTCTAAACTGTGCTGCCTTGTAATTGGTGACTTTGAAGCTTTCTGTTGTTTTCGGTGTGAACAGTCATGCTGCTGAAGTAGGGACTTTGCTCTCTGCTGAATTCTGATTTCCAGGTTTGCCTCTTAAAAGAAAATAATTTCTAATACTACCTTTCAGAAGGTATTATACTGCTGAGTGTGCATTATTTGCAATGTTTTGACAGTGAAGTGAGAGTAATCCTCTTTGAACAACAACGTGCAATAGCGTTTACTGAAATGGCATTGGAAGCAGTGCCAGCTCCCTTTCCCTTTGTCTGCCTAATTGCAATTTAACAGTAATCCAAGATCTATGAGGCTGTGACAGCAGTTCTTGGATATAGCTGAGTTTGAAAGGAACTTTAGTTCATCCAGTGCCAATGATAAAAGCTACAGCAGAGCACTGTATTGATAATGGACTCAAACTTTTCTCTATCCATTGAAAAATAAACAAAAGGAAGCTTTTTTTCCCCTCAAAGCTGTAAAGTTTTTTGTTTTCTTATGGAAACGACCAGTTATAGTGTGAAGACATCACTGCATTTATTCTGGCTGTGTTCTGTGCTGGCTGGCAAGCCTGCCATGAGGAGGCAGCCAGGTGTAGGTGTGTATAAACTCTATTAACCTACGCTAAAAAAGAACCAGACGTGTGGAATCACACCCTGAACCTATGTAAGTGTGTAAGAGGGCGTCGGATACAAAGATCTCCCAACTTGGGAGGTGTGGAAGCCACAACTTGTTGGAGGTGGGGAAAGTAGTGAGAAGAAGTATTTTTGCACACCTTGTTCTCATGCTGCACTGTGGGCATTTGGCATCATTCTCCTATCGGAGGTGGGGTCTAGGACTTTGCGGATGCTTGGTTTGAGTTGTATTTAATTAAATATGTGAAAGTGCACAAGCAATGTGAAAAGGTTACCTAAGAGTTATTGGACACTTCTAATGTTCTTCTGCTCTGAAAAAAAAAAATCAATGCCTGAGTTCACAAGAGAAACCTATTGACAATCTTGAGTGTTTTGATCTTAATTGCTCTGTACTTGTTCCTGCTGTGAGGAGTGTGTTAATATTTTGAAGAACATTTGTGAAGGTAAATTAGCCGATTTTGAGTGCTGAGATCCAACACAAAAAGGTCCATGGCTGCTAAATACCACCGAGAAGTGCAAGGCTTGGCTAACGCTTGCATACTGGGTCACACCGAATTATTTCAGTAGAAGGAAATGTTGGGTGCTCCTTTGCTGTTGAGCATCATTCATTCTGCTCTCAATGAGCATAGGAGCCATATGTGTGATACTGCTGGGGAGTAGCAGGATGGTGCCTTTGACACAACTCTTGAAACCTTGTCTTTGCAATTGCCCTACTCTTCTTCTGGAAGAGTGGAAGCCATAGAGGTTTGCCTACAAATGAACCAAGTTTTGCTTCTGCTGCGTAAAACTGATCGTCTGGTTTCCTCAGAAAAGCCTGAAACTACATACAATTTTATTGCAAGTCAAGTGTGTTCCCAGAGAGTCCATTGGAAGTACTTAGACTGAAGGAGATGTATCAGCAGCATTGATTCATAGAACAGTTCTGTTCTATCACTGTTTTAATTAAAGTCGTTGTACTGATGGAAAGTCTATCCTCTGGTGTTTTCTTTAATGTAGTCATAATGCATCAGTTTGAGCTCCCTTGCTGGAACATCTTTCATTATAATCCACTTAGCTAGGTTTATAATTAAACTTCTGAATTCAGACCTGCTTTTGTTGCGTTTTAGGATGCATGAAAACTGAAGCAGGAAAACACAAGATTCATGATTTTTACCCCAAACAAGTTGATGTAAGTTAAGAAGCAATTAATTGGCAGTACAGTAATTTTATCCTCTTGCTTTTAATCCCCAGGATCTTCCATAGCTTTGGGACAAGAAGCGGATATGATTGAATAGAAGAAGATTAAATAATTATCAGATTCTTACTATTTGAATATAGACATCACCAGAATACCTGAACTTTCAGATATAACTGGTAAAGGCGATGACTGCCTACTGAGCTTCCCAGCAACTCAGTGTTGGGGAACGTTGTTTAAGATTTGTAAATGAGAATGGACCAGGGTGAATTTATCTTCAGCCGTGTTGATCTGAACTTCATGCAGACCTACTCCTAGCCCAAAGAGGCCAGTTTAGACTGTTTACTGGTTTGTTTGGAGTTACATTCTGTATACAGATGTGTTAATGCCAGATTTTCTTAAAGGTATTATTTACGTCTACAGTTACTGTAGCATACTACCAAAGAATTACACAGGATGAAGTTTTGATTCCTGATGGGTGACCAGTTAAGACGAAAATACTGCCAGGCAGTTGTCGACCTGATGTATAAATTTAGCTCATTCAGTCGTGTGTTTTTAACCAGGATGTTTTGCAGCACTTCTGGAAGGCGAGTAAATGTTCTCAATTGAGGTTTAAAGATGAAGAAGTAGAGGTATAGAAGATGCAGCTGCAATTCTCACATATCCAGAGCAACTCTGCTGAAATTAAGGGGAGCACTTCCAGAATCGGGAGTTAGTGTTGAGAATGACCTCAAGTGACATTTTGCATAGGAGACCTCTGACACAGTTGGTAGGGGAATGAATTTAGGTTGCTACTACTTTAACCAGAAGACTCTTCAGATGTGTAAGCGGAAGAACGTATGTTTTTTCTCATACAGTGCTGCAGTGGTGTTCATCACTCAATAAAAACCAGGGCTGTATGCACATGCAGCTGTACCTGGGCACATTCTTACAGCGGAAGGTCTGTTCCTAGTTTGATGTATGTGACTGTGCAAACACTTCTGTTGTACCAAACTCAATACCTGTAGCACTAGCATTGGTGGTTTGTTGAGATTATCTCCCCGAGGGATGGTCTGCAACAGCGATGGCATTCTGCTGCTTTAGCACACAGTAGAATTATCTTTTTCTAGTTAACAGCTTTCTGAGAAGGCAAGGCGGATTTTACTGGTATCTGAGCATGCTATAAACATCCAGATTATCCTGGAATATCACAAGCAATGGGTTTGTGCTGTGTGTAGAAGGCAAACAGTTGCATAATTACTGCTTACGTTTGTATTAAGAAAATGTATTCGTGATTAATGGTGCTTATCTTTGTGCTAGACACCTGCCAAACGATCTGTAGCCGTGCATATGATCTGCAATTGCTTTTTTTGTTGTTGCTATTAGAAGTGGTTGGTATTATTGTAATTGCATGGTGTATTTGAATGGAGAGAGCTACCCAGGTGTCCTTGTAAGCCTCCCCTTCTCATGTGAAAAACTAGGTCAGATTTACCTGTGACAAGGAAGGTCACAACTCTGCATGAACTCGGGGGGAATTTAATTGATGTATGACAAGCCTGAAATCATGTTGCAAATCTAGAGCAGTTGAGTTGATCTTCTTTTTACGTTTAGTAATAAATACATGATTCTGTGCTGGAGAAAAGCCAGATGGAACTTTCCTAAATGGCAGAAATGGTGCAGAGCAACCATAGAAACCTTTTGTCCTGTGTAAAGTTGCAGAAAGAGCAGCTGGTTACAATACCAATGCAATACCTGCAGAGCTGCGAAGTCAAAGTTGGACCATTAATCTTATATCTTTCAGTGTTGGGTAGTTTTCGTGACTTTAATGTGTCTTAGACTAGCCCAGTGCTTGTCTCTTGGAAACATCTGCTCAGCAGTGGCTGGGAAATGGGAAAAGCTTCTCAGAGCCTTTCTAAGTGGCAGTCAGGCCAGGATTTGGCTGCTAGTTGTTTTGTTGATGTTCAAAATGAAATTAAAATTTGGATGCTTTGTTGACACTGCTGTAATTGGATGCCACATTTTCTGGGGTGGGGTGAAGTTTGTGGCTACAGTTAGAACAGGTTGAGAGTTTGTGGGTAAGAAGGGGGTTGATGTTGTTGTGGGCATCTGTTATAGACTACCAAATCAGGAGGAAGATGGTGATGAAGCCTTCTATAGTAATTTGAGGGTGGCCTCTAGATCACAGTCATTGGTACTTGTGGATGATTTTAATCACCCTGATATTTGTTGGAAAGCTCACACAGCTGGGCCTGTTCAGTCCAACAGGTTTTTGCAGTGCATCAATGATGACTTCTTGATACAGGTTGTGTAGGAACCAACAAGAAGGGATGTACTGCTGAACCTTGTATTAATGAACAAAGAAGGACTGATTTGGGATATTAAGGTGGGAAACAGTCATGGTGATAGTGGTCATGACATGGTGGAGTTCAGTATTCTGCAAGGCAAAGGTAAGGCAGTAAGTAGGACTATAACCCTTGACTTTTGCAGAGCTAATTTTCCACTTTTCAGGGATTTACTTGTAGGAATCCCATGGGCTATATAATGTTGGAGGGTAAAGGAGTTCATGGAAGTTGGTTAATTTTTAAATATCACTTCCTCCAAGCCCCCAAAAAATCTGATCTATTATGGAAAAAATTGGGCAGACCGACTAGGAGACCTATGTGGATGACCAAGGATGACCGAGGAGCGCCTAAATGAAATTTTGGGTAGCAGGGAGGTCTGCTGTTCGTGGAAGAAAGGGATTTGTTGCATGGGAGACTTACAGGGAGGTTGTTAGAACTTGTACGAAGGCTTTAAGGAAGGCTAAAGCACTTCTAGAGTTAAAATTGTCTCGGGAAGTTAAAATAAGAAGGGCTTTTACAAATATATTAGTAGTAGAAGGAGAACTGTGGATAGTGTGGGCTCACTGTTGAATGAGGTGGCAGCCCTGGTAACTAATGATGCTGAGAAGGCAGAAGTGCTAAGTAACTTCTTTGCTTCAGTTTTTACTCCTAAGACCAGCCCCTGGAAATTCCAGGCCTTAGAAGCCACGAGGATGTTTAGGGGATGGAGCACTTGCCTTATGAGGAGAGATAGAGAGAGCTGGGACTTTTCAGCTTGACAAGGAGGTTACGAGAGGTCTTAATCACTGTCTATAAATGTAATGTCCTAGGTGTCAAGAGGAAAGAGACAATGTCTTTCCACTTTCACTCTGTGACAGGACAAGGGGCAATGGGTATAAGCTGGAGCACAGGAAATTCCGTCTCAATATGAGAAAACATTTCTTTACTGGATGGATTACAGAGCACTGGAACGGGCTGCCCAGGGAGATTATGGAGTCTACTTCTCTGGAGACTTTTAAGACCAGTCTGGATCCATTTGTGTTTCACCCATCTTAGGTTTTATCATCCTGCTCTAGCAAGAGAGTTGATCACAATCACTCCTGGAAGTCTCATCCAACCCCAAAGAATCTCTGTGTGATCTGTATACCTGTTTATTTTCAGCAGAAATGTGATATTTGAAATCAAATCTCTGTTCAAGACTAGTTTTGTTCGATCCTGTCATGAAGAGAAGTAGCTGTGGGTTAGGTAAATGTAAACTCGTTGTTAGGATCGTTAGAAAACTTGCACCTGGCTTTTTCAAGACTGCTTGTATATCCCCAACCAGTACGATAGCCTTGTTTTTCTGAACAAGATTCAAACAAACCAAACAAAATTACAGGGATGCTTGTGGCTAATACTTCAAATACACAAAAAGCAGCACCTTGGTTATTTAATTTCATGAGAATCCATTAGTGCAGACTATTAATTGACTGGGCCTCTATTGTAAAGGATAGTGAGTAAATCCACATAATCAGTTCTGGAAAAGAGAAGATATTTTTCAGAGCAAAGCAAATATGTATAAATGTGTTTAAGCAATCACATGAATTTAATAATAACTAATCTTGGTGAAGTCAATTTAAAAAAATGTATATATTTTTCCTCCATTTTTCTCTGTGTTTGCCAGTTTACAGCTAGCCATGCTGACACATTTGGGAGCTGAGATATACTGCAACTAAATTTGATGTGAAGTGTTGGTGGCCTTCATAATGTAATTTATTCATGTTTCTGTAGATAGCATATGTTGCCCGTGCAATAATTTTTTTATCGCATCAGGACAGAACAGCTACTGTTCCAAATTGTGTTACACAAACCTAGATATACAGACAAGTCTTTATTGTGCTGGGCTGGGGTGTAAATCAGTGGACTCTATTGAGCTCTGCTGGGGTGAGGGAGATTAGAATCAGTGTCATGGTGTCTAATTTATTTCTATTTTTTTTTCTTGCTTAATGTAATCTCAGTTCTTGTTCCATGGGGAGCAGCAGCCAGTTATCTTTGTACTTCTGTCCAAAGAATGAACATATGTGAAACCCCTTGTTTTGGGAAGGAGGCTGCTATTTCCAGGGATTTGCTGCTGTTTACTGACCCTTTGAATGCTGAGATGAAGGGATTGTATGGAGAAAGCAGTTCCTGAGCTCTACTGGTGCTTCATTAAAATTCCCAGCATCTTTATTAGCTGATACTCCTTGCATTTGTCCGTTTCATGCCCTCACCTGTTAAGATGTGTTGTTTTTATGGCATTCTGGCCCTGGAGGGCTGTCTTGCCATTCAGATGAGTGTTGTCTGCAGAGGGCTGGGCATGCTGGCTCATCTCCAGCAATTCAATCTGAGCAGCTGTATAATTTCTTTTCTTGTTTCACATTTTTGGGTGTGAACAGTGTTGGAGCCAGTGATACTAATTCCGTTTCTTTCCTTTGACAGAAAGTTGGTGACTCCATTCTCTGACTGTCCATAGATGGTAACTGAAATGTTGAAGACACTGGGCGAGTTGCTCCTCCTCAGCTCTTCTGTGTGAGGTGAGCAGCCACCTAGTTGGGCAAATCCCCCTTAATTTCAAGGTATTCAAGAGCGTTTCTTCCCTGCACCATAAGGATTTTTCTATTGCATCCCTACTGAAGGATGCTCAACTTTTTTGTGTTTCCCTTCTGCTTCTCATAAGGCCGTGCGTGGTCTGTGTTGTGTTGTCCGGGTGTTGGGCCTCAGTGGGTCGCACTCTAAATTAAATGTGAATTCTGAATTAAATTAACCTGGAAGACACAAGCAAAGCCATAAATCTTGTCCTTTGACTGTATTGGGTCAGCTCGATGTTTTTTCAGGTCTTACTGAAATGCTTTTAATCTGAAATGCAAGAATGAACTAAAGCAGATAACAGATGTAACATTGTGTCTTCCACTGTAGTTAGTCAATATCTGATTAAGTGTAGTTGCATGAATTTATCATGATAGAAACTGCTTCAAAGTAATTCAAATACAGCTTGAAATTAAAAGTTTGGCTGTATAGTCAATAGATACTATTTTCAGGTTTATCTTCACTTTCTTATCAAGAACGATGCTGTGTATTATGTATTATGACAATGTTGCTTTTCATAAGGTTGGGAATGTAATAGAATTTTCTGAACTAAACCTCTAATAACTGATAATTTTAATGAAAATCACCAAGATTATGCCAGAGAAGACAAATCTTAAAGACAGGTGTTATCGCTCCCCTGACGCTAACACAGATGTGACATTTTGAACCTAGAAAAGTGGGATTGATCACTAATAAGTAGAACTGTGCTGAGAATTTAAACAAGGTATAAATACAAAAGCTGTTACGCAAGAAAAAGTTAATATGTACATTTACCTCAGAAACCAGCTTTTGTTTGATGTGGCACACACCGTGAACAGTGTTTGACACTTCCGGACTGTTCCTGCTTGAATCTGGAAAAGTGTGAAGTAGCTTGAAACTCATGTAGAATCTGCCTAAATATGTGGCTGGTTGATCATCTGGGATGAGAGAAACTGAGGTTTGAATTCCTGGGCTGAACTGGAAGTTTTAAAATTCAGTTTGGTCTTTGCCTTTCTTAAGTCTTTTATTTTGAAACTTCTCAGTGGTATGTTCACTGAATCAGGAATTTAGAAGTTGGGAGACCCAGAGAGACTTGTGGTGCTGCACAGTGATTAATGAGTTTTGCTGTGTAAAATGGCTCCAGCAGCAGGACTTGATCCATTCCTGTCTCTATCACAATGTGGCTCTGGTATTCAGCTGAAGTGTTGGAGAGCTTAATTAAAATCCCTTAGGCAGAGAGACCTCTCTGGAGTAACTAGCTGCTGATCCGGTGCTAAAAGTTGAGGCACTTGAATGTGAGTCCTGAATTCCAGACAAATGTCTGAGTAATGCCTAATTTTCCTTTTCAACCTGGTTCATTGTAAGCATCCCCCTGCTTCCTTGCTTTTCCTGCTGCGTGTCTCGTGTTGCTCTTGTGTGTCTCATGTTCACACATGGTGTGGAGCTAAACAGTTTCAGGTCCGGTATTTATTTCACTTGCCAGTGAAATTGAACATGGGGTCTGTATTGGTGTATCTGCCTATAGAATGGTGATGTCTGTTCTGGAGATAAATTGAAGAAGGGACACATCTGGGATGCTGTTACCAGATCCCTTGCCATTTGTGTGCACTGGTAGGTTTCTTCTTAAGAACCAGCTAAAAGCGTTTACGATGGCTGGCTTTGCAGGATGGGATTGCAGGTCCTCTGGGAGCTGTCTCTCCTCTCTCTCCCCTGCTCCTATTTTTTTTCTTCCTTTTCTTTCTCTTCAAGTGAAGCCTCTCTAACAGAATTACACTTAATGAATCTGGCACACAGGGACTATGAGATGCTGAGTGACCACCAGGTTAGTCTTAGGCTGAGCGCCCACTGCCTTGGTGTTTTAAGCCTTTTAGCAAGCTGTTCCTTTTTGTTAATTCTAGGGCCAAAGAAGACAAGAGACTGAATTATCTGAATTATGCTTCTACAACAGAACTGGGTTTCTCCTCTTTGGGCATGGCAGAGCCTGGGGAAGTCCTTCCTTTTGTTTGTTTTCTTACTGTTACAAACAGCTGATCTGGAAGCCAGGAGAGGTCATCACTTCATCTGGAAAACAGGTAGGAAAAAGCTATGTTGGCTTATCTACTAGTTCTGCTAGATAATTTCCATATTTAAGGGTGGAGTGATTGCCCTTTCTCTGTTCTGTTTGAGCTCAATAATAAATTAAAAAACGTTATCAGGCTTTTTTATCTTGTTTTTTTTTTTGTTGGTAACTGAAAAGTAGAGGGGTTTAATCTCTGTTTTAAATTAGTAATCTTCATGTCTGGTGCAGTGATCTGCCTGAATCACCCTAGAGTATAATTCTGGACTTCTTAATGCTTTTAATCAAAGAGTAAACTTTTACAGCATCTTGATATAATGATCTTAATGTTCCTTCCTTTGAAATATGTAATAATTTTCTTGTATTTGAACAAAAAGGGTGCACCAGCACCTTTCAGGATGAACAGAGGCAGAAGTCCATACTTTTAGCTGATCTGTTTGCAGTTCCATTGGCACATTTAGTGAATTGTTTCTGCCTGTCAGTCAGGTTGGACCCAGGCAGTGTTTGTATGTTGTAGTGAACATGCACTGATGGTGCTGTGGTAGTGGCAGGGAGAGGGCACATAGGCAGTGCTGTGACACAGATGCATAAAGCTAAGCATTGTATGACACATAGGATGCTTATTTTGTAGCACAATGCAACAACAAAGAATTTTCAATGAAGCAGAAAGATTGGCAAATTTGGGAAATGTACAGTCGAAGTACTTAGTCAGAAATACGCGGCTGAAACAGAGGTTTTGTTGCCCAGGATCCCTTTGAGGTTTGACCTTTTGTGACTGAGCAATAAAGCGATTTAATGTGGTGGAAAAATAATATATCTTTTTTTGGAGAGATTCTTTTCTGTCTGATTTTTAGTTATACTTCTATGCAAGGTAAGAAACTGAATTAGCTGAATAATTACAATGATTATTCTGGAAGGGCTCCTGTCCTTTTGGTAGGATCAACACCAGCTTCTTAGCCTGATTGCTGGATGGGAGACTGAGTGCTGGTAAAGTGCTGGTTAAGGACAATCTGAAAGTTTATTTCTAAAGACTCTCGCTTTGTTTTTACAATGTCTTGCATGTGGGATGAGGAGGAAATAAACAACATAAATTGGAGTTTTGCAGCTCACTGTTAGTTATATGGTTAGTAAACAAGCTTTGGAAGGTAGAGTTTCTTAAGTCATGTTAGACCCTTCAGTGTCTTCAGTTCTGAAGTGTCTTGTACTGTCAGTCTTGAGGGCTGTGCACAGGAAGGCATAAAAATGTATTCTGATGTGGTGACTCCATCTGACAGTAAAGACACGTATTCATATGGCTGATGCATTTAAAATTAGGAAAAGTAGGCGCATAGGTTTGTGTGGTCATGGGGTACCATGCTCTCAAAGCCCTGTGATGAACTTGTTGTAAAGGTCTGTCTTCCAGGTGCAGAAGAAAATTGTAAGTTCTTGTGACTCCTACAGTGAATTAGACGTATCAGAGTTCTCAAGAGTAATTAAAAATCTTAAATCCACTACTTTGCACATTCTCTGCTTATGTATTGATGAGCTGTAGAAAGCAACTCTGAGTGAACCAAACGAGAATAGCTGGTGACCTGGAGCCAACTTCCTGTTTGGCAAAACCACTTGAATATTTTTATATCTGTAAAGAAAACTTTTATTTTTTTCATTGGAGTACATAGTTGAAAATTAGCCAGAAGTTATATTTAATCACAGAATGTTTAAGAAACGAAGTATTTGTGAAGCCTCTACTTTGCAGTGAAACATCAGCATTTCTAAATCTTGGTCTTTTGCGGTTGTCTGAAGAAATACTGCAACAGGCTGGGATTGCTCTTAGTAGGCTGAGTGGAGACACATTGGGTAAAAATAATGGTCAGAAGGAACTAGGTGTGTTTTGTCTGTCAAGGCATATGTAATAAACTGGTGGCTTTCTTTTGACAGTCCTGCTGCTTGTGTGGTAGCAGATTTCGTTTCCGATATTATAGTGAAATTGCAGTGTCACTGAAATTAGTTACAAAGAGCGTAAATGGCAGTCTGATGTCTGAATGTCCTGCTTTTTGTCAAGGGTTAAAAATCAAAATGAACCAATTAATTTAGTTAATATGCTACTGGGCTCAAATGAAAATGAAGCAAAGAGGGTTTGAAAAACCGCTTATGAATTGCAGGCAAAGCCAAAGCTAAATTTGGGAAAAACAATAAAACATTTAATTAATTCCACATAAAAACATATTAGGGATTCACCCAGTATTCACTCCCTTATTCAAACTCATGTCTAAAAACATAAGGAGATTAATCATGTGTTCTTACATAAGTGAGCCAGAACTTCTGTGCCTAAACTCTTGAAAGGGAGAGTTCCAGGTATTCCTGCTTCTGTGGAAACATGGTGTCCACAAAATTCAGGCAAATGTCCCTTGGTGTCAGCATTTCATGTGTTTCCACATCCAGTCCTCCATTTTTAAAATGCGGAATCCTACAGCCACAGACAAGAGGAACTCGTGTCGTTTCATCAAGCTATGGAATCCAGACAAAACCTTCTTTCTGCCAATCCCTGAGGTACCAGGCTTGCTCTCGCTGTCTTCACCACATTTCCATGGCAAGATGGCAGCTGTGTTCAGCACCATCTGTCCGCTCTGACAGACAGACAAACAGTGATGATGGACTCCAAGGAGAAGGAGGAGGAGCTGGAAACCTAAAAGTGGAACTCCAAGCTTCTGCTGACCCAAACACCCTCCATTCACGGAGTCGCATAAATTAAACGTGTGATTTGGGCGTGTGGTTTCCAAGACAGAACTCGCCAAAATTCTCAAACTTTTGTATGCATTTTAAAATCTTTATATGATAAAAAACCCCAAACAAGCATCCCTTAGGTTGAGGAATTCTTTGCCCATCAAAAAAATAATAGCGATTAAGTAGAAACCTAAAGTGAGGTAGCTTTGAGCATGAGCAATGAGCGGATCCGTTCTGATAGAACGAGAACCTGCAGCTGTTGTCTTTTTTTTTTTTGTTTTTAAATGAAACAATCTAATGAGAAATGAGCAGTCCCTGATAGGAAAGAAGATGATCTGTTTTGTTTTTAAATCTTGTGTGTCGGAAGCCTGGCAAGTTACTTACCTGCTGTAGAGAAATTCAATTCCTTATTGAAATGTCATGCTTTATAATTAAATAAGATTATGCTACTCAAAGCTCCGACTTCAAGAAAATTAATTTATATGTACTAAAGTAAATTTTCCTAGCACATAGAAGCACTAGGTGCATCCATAATATGGGTGGGGAAAGAAAAAAAGCATCATACAAACACTGGATTTTATGAAAAGCAGGTTTTTTTGTTTTTTTGGGTTTTTTTTTAGCTAAATGCTTGTCTCTATCTTAAGAGTGACCCATGTGTTTTCATCTTGGTGGTCTTGGAATAGGTGAAAAAATTGTATTGAAATAACTGCATGTTCAAAACAAACCCCTGGGCTCTGTATTTCTAAAATGTAAGAACTTGGTAGTGTGAAGTGGTTACCCATACTCTTCTCTCAGCTGTTCAAAGGGCTGTTGCTTGCATTTTGCTTATTACGGCCTGTCTCAAAACCATTTATTTTTAGTGTTTGCTTTCTCGAGGTGATATATTAATGTCTAAATATCTCTAATACTTTATCTTTTCTTTGAGACATCTCTTGTCAGATACTTATTTTGTGACCACCAGCCTAAACATGAAAGCAATAATTATATCAATTAAATTACTCAGCAACCTCAAATAGCTGAGTAATTTTCCAACACTTTGCTAACCAACAAAGCAGTTGTAGTGATAAAGTCTTGACAAAAATTAATTGGATCTAAATTGCTTTAAATTGATACTGTTAAATGCAGTAGCCAATTGGAAAACTACATATTTCACCGTGTTGTTTTTCTTCAGCATTGAATGGTCCTAAAAGTGCCTGAAATTTCTGTAGTGCAAACCTGTGTGTGTTAGTGATGGTCATTCAAGCTTTTGGAATTACGTAGGGAATTGTGATACAGACGTGAATCCACGGCATGATTGTCGTTGGTTTATTTTTTAGTGAAACTCTAAAATTTAGTTCTGAAGTCTGATTAAGTCTAAAACATGCGTAATGTAGGAATTATTTTTGGAGCTTTACAGGAGATGGGCTGTAAATGCTGTAAATTAGCCCATCTCAGAGACACTCACTGCTGCTGCATGAGCAGGTTGCCATCTCGTCGTTAACTGCTAGTGCCTTCAGCTCCTTAGTAAACTGCACCTCAGCGACTATGAGTGTGGTGTTTCCCCCAAAACACCAACAGAATGAAAGGGAGAAGGCATGTATCCCACAAAGGTGGCTCTCAGAGCTGCAGCAGTAAAAAAAATTAAACATGTTATATATTTTTAATTTATTACATCTTTATATAACATTTTTAATGAATTATAGAATCATAATATTGTAGAGCGTATTGAGTTGGAAAGGACCTCCAAAGGTCCAACTCCCTTATAGCAAGCAGGGACATCTGTAACAATGACGATTATTAAATTTGTAATAATATTATAAAAATGTTTTTTGTAGGTTGAAAATGTTCTGATTTATAGGAATATAGTTTTTTAACTGCGATAAAATACTACTAAACATTG
The DNA here is from genome assembly GCA_013400115.1 of Rhinopomastus cyanomelas. NCBI lineage: Eukaryota > Metazoa > Chordata > Aves > Bucerotiformes > Rhinopomastidae > Rhinopomastus > Rhinopomastus cyanomelas. Next base: position 381,318 of record VXBP01007016.1, on the reverse strand, counting down.
AAAGAATACTCTGCTTGTTACAGAGGGGAGAGTCTGTCAGAAATCCAGATGTGGTGTCCCAATGAGTTCTTCATTTGGGATACTCTCCCAAAAATGAATTGGGATGGTGCTTTAGCCCAGCAGGGATATGGTCCCTGTTACAAATGAAAAGGCACCGAAACAGATAACAGGCTGGGAAATGGAGAGGATTTTTTAAAACATCAATCTTCTGGTGTTTCTGGGAGCTTGGTGTGGTGAGCTGTAGGTTTTCTTGCCCCAGGTGAACACAAAAACCCCTTTAACCCATATCTGAAACCCATATCCTTCTTAAAATAAGGTTACCAAATGGATTTAGATCATTAGTCTTTCTTCAGAAATAATTCAAAATGAACTTTAGGAGAACGACTTCTAATGTGGAAGGACCTTTGAACTGCTCATGAGTGTGGGTGAGTCGGTTACAGTTAAGATGAAGAAGGTCTTTTGTTGTCTGTCCTCAGATGCAGTGCCCTTTCTCAAGACAGTAATTTCAGTGCTGGTTTGGAAGCGCCTTTGACCTTATGTCTTAAAAGACAAACCTTTACTGATGTATACCAAATGTTAAAAGAGTCTGGATCTTCAAAGGACAGCAGAGCTTGAACCTGCTAAGGAGAGATTCAGAGGTAGTTCTGCAGCAAGTGGTGTTTTTCCAAAAGCTCCACATAATGAAGAGTGATAATGGGTCCTAGAGTAAGTGCTTTTTCCATTTGATAGGACAACAATATATGAATGAAGTGCAAATGCTTTTCCAGTGAACTTTGTATGACATCTGGAAGGTTGAGATTTCTGACTGGTGCATCTAACCTTCTCATTTTGTGGCAAATGCTCCAAGTGTAGGTTATTCTAGTGCCATCTTGGTGGATAGAATTTTAAAGTTTTAAAGTCTTCAGGGAAACTTAACCTTGATTTAATTAAACTTCAAATGATTCTAATGTTCTTTACTGTAGTAAAGTTTAGGACTGCAGTGATTTTCTCGCGCTACAGATTGCAGTTTTGTCATATCGACAGCAGCAACAATTAATAAATAATTAAAAAAATCCTATCAAGTTCCGTGGCTGAGACTGTCGCCGTAAACTTGATCGTTGAAAAGTATTGAATTTTAAATGATTGTAAAATAGTTCTTTTCAAGGAACATTTTGTGGTACATTATAAATTATGTTCACAAGGGTGTGTTATGATAGGACAAGAGGTCATGGTTTAAGCTAGAAAAGGGTACATTTAGGCTGGACATGACGAAGAACTACTTTAATCTGAGGGTGGTGGATCACTGGAACATTTTGTCTAAAGAGGTGGTGGAGGCCCCATCCCTGGAGCCATTGTAGGTCAGGTATCATAGGACTCTGGGCAGTCTGTTCTAGTTAGAGATGTCCTTGCTTGTTGTATGGGAATTGGATTAGATGACCTTTGGAGATCCCTTCCAACCCAATACATTCCATGATTCTGAGCTTTTATTCCTGAAAAACTTAAAAGGAGTAGTGCTTGGAACTTTAAGGAAAAGTGGTTTGTAAAATTTCATTAGCAGCAAAACCTATTATGCTGGTGATAGCAGTCACTGGCATTTGAGGAGATTTAAGGGTGACCTCAAAGCTAGGCTCATATTTCCTTAGACATGAGTGCGCTTTTGATTGCTAAATATTTGGTTTTCTCTCTTCATTATTTTTTATCCTTTCCTAACCACGTTTTCACCTTTTTGTTCCTCGCATCTCCAAATTTTATTATATATGGTTCTGCTGCTTCACCTGCCCCTTATCACTTCTGATGTGAATCCTCACCTGGTCTCATTTTATCAGCTGTTGAATCCAACTTTCTTGTAGTTGCAGAGTGGCATCTGTTGCCTTTCCAACCCTTTCCAGTGACTCTACAAATAGTACTTGGGTTTGTGAGACTTTGAAGCTGGAGACTTAGTTTCCTTGGGCCACTAAAGTGGTGAGTTTGTCTGAGAACTGGGAGAACGTATGTGAGAAGAGCTCCCTCTTTCTCCTGAAGAACCTTTTGTATGTCAGAAACTAATCTTTCTGCAGGTGCTTGACATCTGTTGCTGTTTTCACAGTATTGTAGCTTGGTAGGTGTTGGGAGGGACCTCTGGAGGTCGTCTTGTCCAGCTTCCCTGCCAGATCAAGTTCTAGAGCAAATAATTCAGGTCCTGGGGGTTTTTGAACGTCATCCCAATGCATACCCTCCTGGGTTATGTCCACCACCAGTTTTGGGTTTATCAGTAACCTACAGGGCTAGAAGCTTAATGTATGGACATGGCTGAGAAACTTGCCCTGTGCTTCCTGGAAAGGCAGAGGGCAGCAACCAGTCTGGGCAGCAGAGTTTCAGTGAAATTAAAAAGGCAAGCAAAGGACAAGCTGAAATGACACTGAAATATCAGTTAAAAGTAATGCTCTGTGCTTGGAGAGGTGGTAGCCGAGGTCCTAGCTCCTCAGCAGAGATGAGTTCTGGGCAACAGCATGGCTGTAGGTGATGGCCCTGCTAGCTGAGCTTTGACAGCATGTGCCTGGTTATTTTGTTATTGTTGGGCTTGCAAAACTATTTCAATAGTTCTTTTACACAAAGTCTTTCCGCTTTACCAAGTGTCTTTGTCTAACTGACATCAGGTGTTCAGTAGGTGGTGGTTTAAACTAGATTACACAGGAGATTCACACTAATCTTTTAATGTCCCTCTTCCCTTCCTGAGTATAATAGTTTTTGAGAATAAGGTGCTTTTTACTGGGTTTTGTTGATATTGGGAAAAATATAAGTTAGGCGTCTTATCCTTTTCTTCACTCTATAGTTACTATGGGAACAGAGCTGCGGGTCACAGGGGAAAATCTGCAAAAGTGGTTTCTTTTAAATTGTTCATTTAAAAAAAAAAGGAGAGCTTATTATTGGAATTGTGGTACTTTTCATTCAACTTTCTTGGATTGTATTGTTGTACGTATTTCACTCATAAAAGAAGCACAGTGAGTGGCAAGAAAAACAGATGGGGATGTTTTTGCGCTCTTTTCCTTGGGGTTAATATTTTTTTAATTGAATGCAGCTGTTGGGAAGATTTCTGTTCTTATGGATAGGCGGAGCATTAAAAATGGATGATCACATTTTCAGGCTGTTTCAGCGGAGAACTAGATTTAATTATTCTGCTGCCCTTGTTCAGAACCCTGCAGGCTTTTGGGGTTTTTTTTCCCCCTTTTTTTAATAATTGTATCTTAAGTTAGTTAGAATAAGAGTTTCACTTTGCCACTTAATTGAACAATTTCAGGGTATGGGGTAATCACTTTCTCATTCAGGTCTTGCGTAAAGGGCAATTATTTTGGGTGAAAATACACTGTAGTTCATCAGATCCCTAAGTTGCATATTGTTGTTTTCAGATAACGCAGCTGACTCTTTCTAGGGACATGAGGTTTGGGTAGTCTGCCTACTGGTATCTCTGTTTTCTGGATTAATTTTTTTTTGCCTCTGCTGTGTGTGTGTCTGTAGGTTTGCTGTCATCAACATATTCCTTTATCTTTAAAAAAGAAAAAGAAATTGCCTTATATTCTTCTTCTAAAAGATGATGAAAACCAAGTGGAGAAGTTAGAAGGGATGGGGAGTATTTCATGGTAATACAGATTATTGTCACTGTTCATATGGTTTATTTGAATCACCCTCAGCTTGTGGAGAGATTATGCTCACATAATAGTTTCAAATATATGAGCTTCAGTTTGCATTGGAAATTCCTGCTGACGCCTCTAAGAGTCTGATATATGAGTCCAGAGGTAGTATCTGGCCCTTGCTGTTGCCTGGTGTAGACTACGTTGTAGACTTCTGCATTTACTTCTTCCAGAGACCTTTTAACGTTATGGCTAAGTGGGTCTCCGTGTCACAGTTGTACATAACAGTGATTTAGGAGTACGGAGCTGAATTTGGAGAAGCATGTTAAAACCTTGTTATAGTTGTTCTAAATATATGGGCTCTTTGTGCTAGGGGACAAGTTGTAGACAGTTGCTGAAGTGTATCCAGCTTTTGTGTGGCATGACCTGGAAGGCTAGCCATGAAAAATCACTTTTCAAATGAGAACTTAATAAAAACTTTCCTGCTCTGAACGTTAAGCCCTACTCCCTATGTGATTAGTGATTTCATTTCTTTCTCAGCAGTTGGGTAATGATTATGGCTCCAGATGCTGCAGGAGTGATAAAGAGAGTGATTAATTTCACTTGAAAGGGCGTATGTTCAAAGAGGAGCCAGCCCAATGCCTCGAACGCAAAGCCCACGTCGCTACCCTGCCTCAGCTTGCTTGCCTTGGTACCCAACTGGTCTGGGGGAAAGGACCAGTAGACCTATGTTACTTACTTTAAGCCAGCGTATTTGCTGCTTGATTTTGCCCACTCATTGCTGTATCTGTTACTTTTTTCCCCAAGATCTGGTTTTAAAAGCTCTTTGTGTCTTTCTATAAAACTGGTGCTGTCAAACTTTGAGGAGACTTTAAGAAGAAGGGGCTGATGCCCCGAGCAAACAAGTTCAGAGTTGTGTTTATACCCTGTACAGAGTGGAGCGGTAATGAAAAGATTCATATTCCCTGGCATGGTTCAACAGCACCTTTCAAAGGGTTCCTACACTTTATTTGTGGTAATAGTTCACACGGTATGAGTTGCTGAGAAAACCTGACATTTAAGTTATTACATTTTCAATATACTTAAAAAATTATATGGTAGGTACTTCAGTAAGTCTTTGTTAGGACTTTATTGACCTATTGAATAGGTCAACAGACATATGAAATGTGGCTGGTGGTGCCAGTGATTGCAGGGTCAGGGGTATGTGTGTTTATTGTGTTACCTCCTGAACTTTTTCGCTGATTGGTGTCCTCTGGGCTTTGTTCGATCACCCCTGAGGTCTAAAGACCTTCAAATATCAATAGCTTAAAAATATCCTCCAATGTGTGAGGTGTGTTTTACTTCTCTGCAGTATGACATTTGCAGCCGTAAGATTCACAAGTTTGAAGTGGCCAAAGACAAAAATAAATTTGGTCCTTGTGACATCTTGAAGATCTTTTGACCCATTAGTTAAACTGATTTATGTCAGCCAGTTGCTTTTAAGCAGAATAAGCACTTTTCTTCTTCTGGCAAGTGAAAACCTTCACAATGGAGGCACTGAATATAGAAAAATTATTTCCATGCTTTCTATGCAATTATTATTTGAAGCAGCTGCCTGGATGGTTGTGCAGAAAGGGAGTTTTTACAGACAAGGAGTAAAAGGAGCCGGTAATGATAAACCACCAAGAACTTTTCAAAAGTTTTTTTATTAAATATCGTGCACGTAGCACTTGTGTAAAGTTTTTATTGTCACTCCCTTAATATTCTGGCTGGTTTTAATAAAGTAATGCCGGATGCAAGGGGAAGTAAAAATAAATTTCAAGTTGTTTGCAGCGCTGTGTATTACATGTGCACCCATATGGCTGGAATACGGAACGTATCAAAGATCTCAATATTTTCAGTTAAACTAATTCAGTACATCTATTTTTCAACTGGTGTTCAATATTTCATAACCCAAGGATGGTATTACCTCAATTTAAAGTCTTATTAATGTGAACATTTGTGATTCTGGAGATGTGTGTTCCCAAATTTAGCTTTACTCCCTGCCAGAGGTGAGCTTGTAACCTGTGAAGTTGTCCGTGCTTAACAGGTAGCCAGCATGTATTCGCTTTGAACTTGTAGAAATCGCATGAGGAGGGTTTATCCAAACTTTAACAGTTATCAATCACACTTTTCTCTTACGGAAATACCAGTCCTCTACTGCCTGCATTCCTCTGTGAAATGCCAAGAGCAACTTTAGTTTTGGAATTGTCTCCAAAGGTAGCAAATTGTGTGATTAAAAAAAAAAAGCCAAGTGCACACAGCACTGAGGTGGAAGTTGGGCCGTGTGAGTGTTAAGTACCTGATACACCAGTGCCGAGGTGTGTGCCTGTTTATGTGAAATTGGATAAAAATAATTTTATTGTTATCATAGACTAGAATCATAGAACAGTGTTGGTTGGAAGAGACCTGTAAGATTGTCAAATCCAGTAGGGCTTTTCCCAGCCCTATTGTCACCGGTAAACCATGTCTCTCAACACCTACCCTTCTTTTAAACACCTCTAGGGATGGTCCCCACCTCCCTGGGCAGGCTGTGCCAGTGCCTGACAGCCCTTTCAGTCAAGAAATTCTTCCCAACATCCAACTTGAACCTTCTCTGGTGCAGCTTCAGGCTGTTTCCCCTAATCCTGTTGCCACTAGGGAGAAGCACTGACCAGTGCCTGCCTCTTGGCAAACTCTTTCAAGTAGTTGTAGACAGCATTCAAGTCTCCCTCAATCTCCTCTTCTCCAGGCTGTACAGCCCCAGATCCCTCAGCTGTTCCGTGTATAACACCTGTTCCAAATCCTTTTCTAGCTTGGTAGCCACCTCTTGTTGCCTCTCCAGCACTTCAGTGTCCCTCTTGTGGTGAGGGGACAACACCGGATGCAGTAGTCAGTGTGGCCTCACCAAAGCTGAGTAGAGGGCAATGATCACCTCCCGGCTCCTGCTGGCAACACTAACAGTAGTGCTGCATTCTGGTAAGACGCGTGTCTTTGCACATCATGATGTGTAATAGCAATGATTATTTTGTTTGTGTATTTATGTGTCAAATCTGTTGCCATCCAGCCAAGGACACTGTGTAGCGGCAGGAGCACAAACGTCGCTGCAACGCTTTGAAAAGGCTGGAGAAGGATCAAATGAGAGACAGGGAAGTCGGAGTAAATGATGACAATAATGTTATTGTGCCCTAAGGGTCTTGCAAAGTACAGTAGTTAAAACCCAATTTTTGCTTTGTAGATAAGTGAGCGTGTCTCGGTTAAGTCAATATACGTGTGCAATAGGTGATAAAGCTTGGTATTACACACCTTCTTTGATATTTTTCATACTTACTGCTTTAAAGGTAACACTGTATTTATGTTCAGAACACTCCAAAGTACCTTATGCTTTCTGTTACGAGCTTTCAAACAAGTTGTTTCTTTTAGTAGTGGTTGCTCAGGCAGCCCAAAGTTTTCTCTCTCACGGTGGGTATTTATTGATGGTTAAATTGGCTACTGACCTATGTTAGAACTCTCCAAGTAAAAGCAGGGACGGACACCAGGGAAAGCAAATCATGCTGGAAAGAAGGTGCAGTTGCATTTGAATACTGAAGTCTGCTTTTTGGTTTTTTTGAGTGAAAATAATGGTGAAAACAAAAAAATCCTTTCTTTGCCTATAGGTCTTAATGTTCTCCAATATGTTAAAGAAAAGAACAAAAAAGTTTTGCTTGTTCATCTTCTTCACTGTGATTTACTTGTCCTTGATTGATTTTTTAAATAGATGAGCCAGCTTTCAAAGTCTTCAAAGAGATTTAATTATTACAGCACACAGGGCCCCAAATCACATTTAAGGTATTTTGATAACAGTTTATGGAATAAACCAGTGAACAGATGCAGAGGATGGAAAGTTCCTGGTACTCAGATCTACTAGATGATTCTGCAGGCAGAAGCGTCCCCACAGACCGTACTGAAAGGTCAGGAGCTAACCTTAGTACATGCTGTTTATTAGAATATCATCGGGTTAAATATATTGAAACTACATGCCTGTGTGTCTCAGTGTATCAGGAGCTAAAGAAATGGTAAACTCGGTGTTCTGAATATATTACCAAATAAAGCTATGCTGCATTCAATAAAGCAATTACATAAAAAGTGTTAGAGTCAACTTCAATTCCGATATTGGCAGTAATAATCAATCATTTTCAATCCAAGGGATGGTCTAATCGCTTTTTGTTGCTGCTCTGAAAGGTTACATTACTAAGTTATCAGCAGCCGAGCAACCTTTTCGTGTTTGCTTCTTGCTGGATTTTATAAATGTTCTTTCCTTGAATCCCAGTGTTCTGGTATTGGCTGTTTTGTGGGAGTGTAAGATTTCCCTAACCTTTTGCTGTCCCAGTACAAATGCTTACAGTTCTTAAATATTCTTGGAGTGGAAGACCTAATTGTCACAAGCAACAGATGAATTTTTTAAATCTGCTCATCTCTGTAAAATTATTTTTGCTCATTCTGGTGTTGCCGCTTTTCTTTGTGATGGAGTAAGCATCCTGTGCAAGTAATCTCATTCAGCTTTACCCAGAGCTTGTCCGTGCGCAGCTCAAGGACTTTTCTTCCTTTGGCGTGCTTCGGATTGTGAGTCTGACCTTCTCGCAGCGCCTGTACTTCAGTCCGATCCCTATGACCAGCAGTGGTTTCTCTCCTCTCTCCTCTGCTTTGTTCTCACTGTGTGGGCAGTGCAGTGCTGGCTCTGCTGCCGACCACTGCTGCTGGATATTGATTGATACCAGCTGGGTAATCAGATTTAATTCCTGTCTTAAACAGATAATATGGAACATGGTAAAGCACAGTCAGAATATCACCGTTGGGTTATTAGTAGTAAGTTGATGCTTTACCGCAAAGAAGATACAGGAGGAAATGGGAAAAAGATGATTCCATCCAGCTTTCTTCCTGCTTTATCTCCCAAGAACAACAGGTCTACTGTGTGGTGACTGATAAAGCCACAAAAGTGATAGTTTTTTCCTTTTTCCCCAGAAGCCTGGTTTCCTTGTGAAAGGCCCTTGTTTGCAGGTCTTCTGGAACCAATTCCTTTTATACTTGTGGGTGGTGCCATTTGGACAGTATTAATCACAATATATTGACTTTAAAGTGAAAGGATCTCTCCTTCTCTTAGAAGTCAAACTGGCTAATGGTTGAATTATGGTGTACTGGAAGATGTTGGCCTATAAATGAGTTTCTTCCACTGATGAGTAAAATCACTGTATTTGCATAACAAAATAACAAAAAGGTCTGTAGCATTTTAGGGTTTTTTTTCCTATGCAAATAGCGGTTGAAGCAGCTGGGAAGTTTTAGCTTAAGAATAAATTACTAGAGATTTGTTTCTTGGAATGGCTTTGATATTATTGGCAAAGCTGTCTGTTAGAGTATTGCTGATAGATTTTTTTGTTTTGTTTTAATTTGTAAAAAATCCTAACAGGTTCTTCGTGGCTGGCCTGAATATACAATTTCAGTGCCAATATTGGCCCTGGTGTCCTGTGGCCACATAACACATTCTGGTCTGCTTGTCTTGGGATGGCTATTGCCATGTGGAAGATCTGTACCTCCTAATGAATTTCTGTTGTGGCATTTTAAAATTTTTACTCTTTATCAACATAAACCTCTTCAGTTTGACTTCTCTTGTCTTTATGCACTGACAGTTGCACGGAGGTGGCATGGGAGATGACACAAATCTGCTGATTGTTAATGCCAGGCATTAATCCAGGCTCCTTATTTTTTTGTTTTATTTTAAACCGGGTTGGTAAATGCCATATGTAAAATTTCATAACTTTCTCATAAAACCCTCTTAGTACCTCTCTGGAGACTCTATTGATAAACTTTCCTTTAAGCGTACATACAAATTAAATGTGAGAACCTGCGGCTAAAAGAAATTGTTCCAAGGCAATGATTCACAAGGATGAAAAATCAATAAGAGTTTCATTAAGGAAGGAAAGAAAGTTTAGACAGGCTCTGTGCTTTGCTTTCCTATGGAAAGCAGACAGAGAAACCATTGATCATTTTATCCAGCTTTATTCTTAGGAATAGCAGCCCTAGATGTGGGTATTTTGAAGCAGAATTGTTGCTGGGTGAAAGGATCTGGTGTCTGTGATCTCTCTGACTGCATCCCCGGTGTATCTTTGCAGATTCTCCTTCTCCGGCTCTTTTCACTTGTGTGAGCAGCACTTGCACTGAGAGGAATTACTTGCTGAAAAAGCTGCCTCAACTAATAACTGAGAACTTGTTTAAGCAGGTGTGTTTAAGCAGGAGGTCACGGTGTGGACTTGCAGACGTGCTGCCAAAGGCAGCTTTACTCTTTTGGGTAAAGGTGTCCCCCCACAGCCCCACTCCTTAGCGGGTCAGCGCAGGTGACTGTACTGGATGAGTCCAATTGGACAGCTCCATGTAGTGGAAACTGTATGTTTTTTTAATCTGTATTTTAAAGCGTTTTCCAGTGAATCATCTGTCTGAGAAGTGACCTGCCCTGCAGTAGAGGTAGTGAGCATGAGCAGGAGAATGCTGCAGGGTGAGAAGGGGTGGGGGTTTGAGAGCAGCCCACGTGTGGATGCTGATGGGTGTGCGTGCACCCAGGTGATGACACGAGCACCTGCTCAGTCTGCGCGTGGGAGCCTCTTGCTGCTGGGAGGATTGTCTTTATGGAAGCTGGACTTCTATAGCAACCATATTTCCCTGTCATAACTCTCACTGTTTTTTTTAGTTTCTCTATTAAAACTTGGTGCTGAAACACGTTAGCAATCTGACAGTGCCATCCGGCAGTTCTACATCTGTTTGTTTTCATTAAATACTGCTTCTTCAGAAGTTTTAGTGGCGATCCGATTAAAACACTTAGGATGGAAAATCTGGCAGAGGCTAGCTCAGCCAAGAGCAAATTTATTTCTCCAGGCTTGTTAAAAAACCCAGGAATGCTGGCAGGGTTGAATAGTAAATATGAACTGTACATCTTGTTCAGCAGGGGTTTTTTTTTGGATGCCTTGTATTAACGGAACAAGTGAGTAAGTGAAATGTACGTGACTGAGGGCTCTGACAGGGTTGTGGTGATAGATTTAAATCAGATGAGCGAGGCTGCTGCCACCCCTGACCATCTGCCCTGCTCTTTGTTGCACATTCTGGAACTGCAGTATTTGGTCTGTTAGTGAATCAGCTTTTATGAAGTGGTTTTTAGTCCTGAATATTAGAGTAAGCTGAACCCAGGGCTGGTTTACTTTAATACACTTCTGCTAAATGGTTTTGGGGGAGCTTTTAGACTGCCCCAGCTATCTAAAAGGACTTGCTAAAGGTGGGATGTTATTCATGTATCTGAGGCTGATTTAGGTAATGTACTTGTGCTACTTTTCTTGTTTGCATCTTTATCTGCTCTCAAATTTGCACTAAATGCAAATATGCACCTTTTTGTGGCTGCTCTGCCCCAGGATTGGGACTAACGGTGTCCACAGCCCTGATGCTTCCCCATACAGCATCACCCATCCTGAGTCAGCACAAATGCTGCTTAGAGCCTAAAGTGTGTTTAAAATTGAGTTCTATTTTACCACACCAATCCTGCAGGTACCCACTTGTACATATTCTATCTTGAAAGCAAGCTACTATTCTCTAGCTAAATGTCTGTATGATAACATATACAGTGATCACTTAACTTACATCTTCATCTGCAGAGCACCTGAACTCTAATTTGTTTGGTTTTAGAGAGAAATTGGGTTAAAATTGACTAGCTGAAGCAAATTCAGTGCCCCACTAACCGATGCTGAGTTGTGTTAAGTGCAATGAACAGTAATAAACAAGCGTTTGGGGCTGGAAGTCCCCTGCCTCAAAGCACCGTGGGCTGCTGGGTGACCTGTTCACCTTTCCTGAGTTTTGAGCAGTGGCGAGTGAACAGATTGGATCAGCTCTTGTTTCAGCATCATCTGTTTCCACAGCTGAAGCTCCCATATGACCAGATCATATAAATTATTTAAGATGCAGAAGCCGTGTAACCAGAGTCTCCAGTAAAGGTTAAGGCTCCATCTGTTCTGCCAACCCTGAGGACTGCGCATTTCGCGGCAGCGTCTGTGTTTCTGGATGACATCATAACCATAAGGAACCTTCAAATGTATCTCAGACTGTTGGTTCATATTTGCTTTGGAGTAGTGGAGATCTCACCGCGTTAGCACCGCACACGTTAGATGCCTCAACTTCGTTTCCAGTTCCTCTGGGCTGCCAAGGGCTCCTTCAGCACCAGGTTTAGCATCCTCTAACTGGACCGAACTGAGAGAAAACACATGCGGTCTGAGAGGGTTTTGTGCAGTGGGAGGAGAAGACTAAAAATAGAAAAAAAAAGAAATCAAATCTTTTAGGTTCCTGTTCTACGTTCTCTGTTGTTGAAAGAATGTTTTCAATTTAAAATCTTACATCTAATCAGTATTTTAGTGACTTGACTCAGAAATTAAGGCAGCAGCATTTTTAGTTTAACAAAACCAAATGAAGTTATTCCATGTGCAGGTGATGCAGAGAATGAGAATGGAGTTTTGAAAGTCAAAACTTCTCTTCCAATATCTGATGCCACCGACCTCCTCCTCTTAAAGAGCGGAAGTCAGAGTTCTTTAAAGCTCTCTGAAAGTGAATTTTGCTTCATGACATTAAATAATTACTTGGGTTTGAGGAGAAACTATGGAATGTATGTTCTCTATCTGTATATGTAGGACATAGTGCAGAACCCCAGAGAAATGCATTGCCTTATGATGTACATGACCAGAAGTAGGCTTAAGGAGTTGCTACAGACATCACAGCTGCACAGAATAATAATCACAGACTAAGGAAGAGTGAAGTTGAGTCTCGTGCAGGAAGATGACAAAATTCTAAAGCTTAGTTTTCAGAGCTGCTTTTTCTCTCCTTCAGTTTATTGTCACCCATTTTGGAGCCTTTATTTAAGGCTGTCTGATTTTCCTTCAGTTGGAAGCCAGGCAGCATGATAGATAAAGTATCTGCTGTTTGGCTCGTCTCATTTTTCTAAACATAATAATTATGTTCTAGCCTTGTGTTCTTCTAATATGAAAACAAAACCCCAGGTACTGTGTTCCTGCTTTTTTCCAAGAACCATACATAAAGCCTGAACAGGCACAGTGGTGACAGCTGGGTGGTACCGCCGAGGTTACAGGTTGTTAGAGATTGTGTTAATGGGCTCTGTTCTGGAGAGATTTATAGCTCACAGCTTTTGGAGAGAAGGAGAAGAACCGAATCTAAATAAAGTAGGTTGGGGTTTTTTTTCTTCTAGTGTAAGATTTTTCGACAGAGATTTTGTTTGGCAGATATGTCTAGCTTCATCAAAAACTTCCTTTTTTGTGCGTGTGATAGCTCGAAAGTGGAATAATGTCACCCAGCATACTGCCATATATTGGACTGTGTCCAGGGGAGGCCGTGAAAATGCTCACAGGGCTGGAGCACACCTCTTACGAAGACAGGCTGAGAGGGTTGGGCTTGTTCAACCTGAAGAGAAGACTCGTGGGGCCGACCTTATAGCAACTTTCGAGTACCTGAATGAAGCTAAAAAGGCTGGGGAAGAGCATGGAGTGATAGGGCAAGGGGTGGTGGTGTTAAGCTGGAAAAGGGTAGATTTAGGTTGGACATTAGGACAGAGTTCCTGTATCTGAGGGTGGTGGACCCCGGAACAGGTTACCTGTAGAGGTGGTGATGGCCCCATCCCTGAAAACATTCAAAGTCAGGCTTGATGGGTCTCTGAGCAATCTGTTCTAGTTAGAGATATCCCTGCCTGTTGCAGGGGGTTGTACTAGATGACCTTGGAGGTCCCTTTCAACCCAGTACACTCTACGGTTCTTTGAGTTTGCACCTACCAGTAGAGCTGTCCTGGTTTGGTAGCAGGTTCATGGACATTTATGGACAGTAGCAGCACAAGCAGTGTAAAGGCTCCCTCGAGATGTGCTCAGCTTGGGGTCAGGTGCAGCACTGGAGCTATACAGCATCTTCAGGAGGTGTGCGTTTCTCCTGCCCCCACTGAAGAGCAGTTGAGCCATTCATCCTGAATCAAAGATTTATCCCAGAGAGAAGAGACAAATTAAGAGGAAACAGTTAAATCTGTTTTTATGCTTCCTGATGTTCTGGGATTTTTTCCATTCTGCACCACGACTGTGTTTTCTGAGCCAAATGCTGAAAATACAACAAAACATAAAAGCTCATAAATTTAACATATGACAGAAAGGCCATAGAATGAATAAAGACATTTACCTTCCAGGGAATATCTTCTGCCTGTCGACTTCTCTCCATTCAGGTTGGATTCCACTGTTTCACATGTACAGACCACTCCATGAATCTTGTTTCCAAGGGATTGCTCCCTTTGAAGTGTGACCTTAACTAGTCAGGGTTGATGGCTGCACTAATTTCAGTGAAGCCACCTCCTACTACCTACTTCTGCTTTTAAAGAAAGCAAACAAGTGAGAGCTTCCAACCCTGAAGATCTTTTTCCTTTTGACTTCTGCACTTGTAACCCAAGCTCTGTTTTCTGCCTGCCCTTGTCTGGATCTTCCGATGTCCCTGAAGCTTTGCATCGGTCAGGAAAGAGGGAAAACAGCAAAATGAAGGTGAGTGGTGATGCAGGACCTACTGTGCCGGTGGCTGAGATCATGTGGGAGAAGAACATTTGTCAGCACGTTGCCATGCTCAGGGCCATCAATAAAAGAAAAGGTAATTGTCATTCTTCTCTCTTACAGAACTTATCTTGTTTCCCCCCCCATTTCTCTGCATTCATAGCTTTAGCAACAAATGCTATTTAATGGGGAGCTGTCAGCAGAGAGTTAAACTCTGATACGTGTCATAGATAGTGTACCTAAGCTTAGTGGAATTGTAGAGAATCTGAATTTGAAGCAGAAAAATAACAATAAAATCCAGGACAACAAATAGCAAGATCCTAACTGGTCTTCAGTGTCAGGAGTCCTCCTGCTCTGTGGGCTGCTGGTTGTTTTCTGTGCTAGTAACGGATGCCTGTCTTGGGGGGAAAAACAGTTAAGTGATCAGAGTGAGTAGAGTGTCAGAGTCATAGAGTGGTTTAGTTTGGAAGGGACCTCAGAGGTCATCTAGTTCCAGCACCTCTGCCATGAGCAGGGACACCTCTCAGCAGACTAGGTTGCCCAGAGCCCCATGCAGCCTCATCTTGAACACTTCCAGGGATGGAGCATCCACAACCTCCCTGGGCAGCCTGTTCTAATGCCACCTAGGGGAGGGTGTTTTAGTAGTTTAGAGTGAGAGTATCAGTGGTTTAGTAGTTCTGTTGAGTCTCTGTTTCTTTTAACTTGGGTTTTTTAACTGAGGAAGTAATAAATATGATATTAAAAATCTTTAGGTGCCCAAAACCATAGTGACCTTTTATATATTTTTAGAGTGGTCAGGCTTGCTTGAAGTCACCCTGGCATTACTTTTCCCAAGCAAAAGTGTTTTACTCCCTGTAAAATAATGGAAGATCTTTTCCTTCCTGGTCAGTTCTTGAACCCATCAGTAATTTCTGTTAAGGAGCTGAATTAGTGATAAAGTACTTTAGAGTAAAATTTTGTGGGCTGTACTAAGTTTCTCAATTTTTCAGGAGGACAGGCAGGGAAAGCTATAAATCCTGCTTGCTACAGCGAGAAGCTGCTCAAATAATCTGATATAAATCAAATCGCGATCAAAGCGTCTCATTGATTTATTAATGGGACATAATTACCCAGCAATCAGTGGACTGTACATTCAAGACAAATACAACAATGTACAGATGAGACACTTACTATAAATTTATAAACATCTTTCTAGATCTGATTCCCGAAGTTTCTAGTTGTCATAGCTCTCCCTCCCCCAAAAGCATCCCTGCGACATGCGCGTGAAGCTGTACCACCCGTCCCCAGTTGTGTGGGTTCCCTCCCATGAGGGATGTGGGTGCTGTGACTGTGTGCACCCATCTGCCCTATGGTATCTGCCTCCTTGGAGTGAGATCTCCACCCCTGCTCTCTTCCCACTTCTATAAGAAAAAATAACAGGCTTTTTTTATACTTTGCCATATGCTTTTTTTGTTTCAAAAATCTCTGTGCAGTTCCCTGGTTGCTGTTGAATCTAGATGATGGCTGATGGTCATCTCATTTAGGATGGACCAGTTTTGGGCAGGCACCATCTGGGGCAGTTTTGGGTGCCTCCATTATCATACGAAACTCTGATAAACACGTCTAGGAGTGGTTCTTGAAACTGCTTTTTCAGGAGGTGATATTTAAATCGCAGACGTGGGATTACCTCAGGGTACCAGTCTTAGTTTGTAGTTTAATGTATGAAGCAGCATGATACAGCCATGATGGCACATCTCCCCTCAATTCACTTTGCAGCTGCATCCATTTGTGTTATTTGCTAAGTGGCCTTTCCATTTGAAAGGGGTAGAGGACTAGATGAGAGAACACTTGCAGTTATTTTGCTCTAATATACCTTGCTTTAAGAGG
This sequence comes from Rhinopomastus cyanomelas, assembly GCA_013400115.1. Taxonomy (NCBI): domain Eukaryota; kingdom Metazoa; phylum Chordata; class Aves; order Bucerotiformes; family Rhinopomastidae; genus Rhinopomastus; species Rhinopomastus cyanomelas. The sequence goes on along the minus strand of VXBP01007016.1, from coordinate 365,276 downwards.
AAATACTATTTCCATGTTAACAAAAAAGAAATATTAATTCTTGTCCGTTGCTGGTCTCCCCTGGGTAATTAGGCAGTTTGTCTGCAGTAATTTCAGAGTGATGGATCCCACAGACACATTTGTGGTACTTTGTTCAGTTCAGCTGGCACAATCTGACAAGTCACATTTCCAGTCTTTCAATTTGAAGCCAAAATATTATTCTGGATATCAGTTTTAATGTTTTTCTATTTATATATGTATACTTAATAGACACATAGTAAAGAATCAGTCCTTCTCTTCACAGGTTATGGCTCTGCTGCAAATTTACCATTTTTTCACTGTTATCCTCTACGTTAAAGATGTAGCGTGCTGCTCTTTGGAGTTGTTGATGGGAAGAAAGCGTGGTACCTAAATTCTCAGTATTTGGCTCCTGCTGCCCATTGTGCATTGATGAGACGTCAGAAATACGGGGGGAGAAAAAACAAGCTTTAAAAAAGCCTTTGCTGTTGGGCTGTCTGGTGTTTCCCAGCGAGAAACATGTGTGTGTGCCTGGTCTGGAGCATGGGTTGAGAGAAAGACTGGGGGTCCTTCAGGATCAGGGTAAAATCAGAGTGTTGAGTTTGGGTCAAGGAATGTATCACTCACTGCCTGAGTGGGGTGGGATGAAGCTATCTAATAAAGACTTCAGTAGGACCCCTGGTCAATCATATTGTTGGCATCATTCTTTTAGCTCCTAATACTTCAGGAACATCATATTATTCTTAGCATTCATGCTAACCAGCTTTTGCATGTTTTTCTTTGCATCTTGTAATAAATTCTGTAAAAGTGTTTATAATCTTTTTACTGTTTTATATTTTGCATTTTTGATAGCTGTGATCTTCTTCTAACAAGCCTGAGCTACTTTCTAGAGTTTTGTGGTGATCATTTACATTTCTGGTAAAAAAACTTTGATTTGAGTTGTTTCAAGTGTGTAGATACCGCCCGTTTAAAGAACACAGGGAACAGATTTTGTATTGGTAGATAGTTCAGTCCTTTTAATCATAATTTTGCAATTAAGTCAGAACTACTCATAAAGCACAGGCTAGTACTGCAGGATAGTTTCCTTTATTCATACTGATGTAAACACTGGTAGCTGGTGCTCTCTCAGTAAATATTAAACCCTCAAAGACATAGAAGAGATCTCTGAAATATTGACTCCAATTATTGAGTTTTTAAAGAAATATTTTACAGACAATTAACTATGACTACCGGTAATTTTTTTGAAGTGTTATGTTGTTTTGACTGTATACCTGATGATGTTTTAATAGATGTCAGCTCTTATGGAAATACAGGAATTAGAGACGAGGGTGGATTTTTCAACAGCACAAAGGATAATTGGGTGTCTGACTCATCAAAAGTTAATACAAGTTGAGTGCCAAGCCCTTTTCGTGCCTCCAGATATCTTGTTCAGAAAGATAACTCATTAATGTTCCCACTGTAAGACCTGATAATAGTTATATGTACGTTTAATATTAATTTCTGTTTTGTTTTTTGAGCATCTTTTTCGATGTTAAATGTACGTGGGTAGGCTGAAGTGAGTGACGCTTCTGTGTGTGTGGAGTAAGATGTGTCTCTCGTGGGCGGTGGCTGTGGGTGATGGGTACAATAAGTACTGCCTAGGTACTTTGAAAATTGTTATTGGGAATGTCAGCTTGAAGAGCTGCTCCTGGTAGGCTCCTCTCAGCTAACTACAGGCTTTTCATAGAAGGTTTAACATTTTGATAGCCAGCTGTGTCAAAACTGCTCAGCTGCAAAATTAGTATTTGCATATTTTTTTTTAAAGAGTGTTATATTTTTTTTTAAGTAGCATTGTTATAATTATTTAGCCAAAGGAAGCCTCTGCTGACAGTGGGAGGAAAAGGCAGACCTCAGGCCCTAGCCATAATGCTGCTACAGATGATGTAGTTGTGGTACAGGCTATTTTTTGGACTTCATGATGCCTTTTTTTGAGGTCTAGCAGGGTTTTCTGTGGTGTTCTTTGTTCTTCATCAGTAATCAAGATGGGTACCCAGACTGGAGTCTTGTTTGACCAAGCAGTTAAATAACTTTTCCTCTCTTAAATTTGTGTAACTACTTCTTCTTGGTGGAAATGCTGGCTTTGGTCCAGCATTGAGTCAGCAGGAATTTCCACTGGCTTTGTGTGAGGTCTGCAGAAAAAAAATGATGAACACCACAAATCCAGACACAACTTCTAAAGAGTGATGTCCCAGTGGACAGGTTGATTGCTGGAACACATTAATCAGATAAATGCTTCTTAGTTGTTTCTTGTTTGGTGTAAGGCGAGAAGATGACGACTGAGAGAATAAGTGTATGTTTCTTCCTGACCCTCTGCAAACCTTCATTTCCCCTTTCTTCAGATAAGACTCAGTGAGCAGAAGCAATGAGCTGCACCCCAGTCCCACTGAGCCTGTTCTCATCCCCAACACTGGCCTTACTGGCTGTCTGGGGAAATTATATAAGAAAAGGGCAAATACAGACTTTGTTGCATCCCTTTCCACTTCAAACAGCCTGAAGCTTTAGGAAGCCCTGAGCTGGAGATGGTGCCTGCATCTGTGGGGATAATAACCCTGGTGGACTTTTGCTATCAATCTGTCTGAGTACGTTTTGAAACAGTTTGGGCTTCTGGTGTCCAAGCATCCTTATGGTACAAGGTTCAGAATTAAAGTCTTCATGAACCTGCTATGGTGAATGCTGAAAGCATTTTCATTTTTGCTAACTGTATCCCATGCCCTAATAGATTGTATTTCTTCTCCTCACAGTTCTTGCTTTCTAGGTGAACTGTGCATTATTTTTGTGCACTTTTAAGGTTGCTGCCTATCAGCTAATGGTATAAGGAAGATGAATGTTCTTTTCCTTTTTTCCTGTACTGTTGCTGATTTTCGTAGCGTGTACTTTTCATGTAGCGCGTTAATAGTTTGGGTTTTTCTTTTCAGTTTAATGAGTCACTCTGCATAATCCCCCTTTTGAAAGAAAACATTAATAATCCTTTTTATCCTTGTCTGGACTTTTTCTGATTGTACTGCCCTTTTCTGAACTGGGAAGCGAAGACTGTGTGCAGTGTTCCAAACGGGCGAACACTGTCCCTTGTACCGTGCCCTGCCCAGGGATACTCTGGGCTCTAGCGTTTCCTGATGTTCTGGTGTGTCTCTCATTAGTACTGGTTGTTCTGTGTTTTCATACCACTGGTGAAGTGACTCCAAGATCTTTTTCTGAGATGTTACTGGTTGTGGAGCATGGAGAAAAGGAGGTTAACCTGGAGAAAAGGAGCTTGAGAGGAGCCCTTATTGGTCTTTACAACTACCTAAAAGGAGGATGTAGAGAGGCAGGGGGTGGTCAGTCTCTTCTTTCAAGTGACTAGTGATAGGACAGGGGGAAACAGCCTCAGTTGTGCCAGAGGACATTTAGATTGGACATCAGGGAAAATTTCTTCACTAACAGAGTTGTCAGGGATTGGAACAGGTTGCCCAGGGAGGTGGTGGAGGTGTTCTCTGTCCCTAGAGATGTTAAAAAAATGTGTAGAAGTGACACTTAAAAACATGGTTTAGTGGGCATGATGGGGTTGGGTTGATGATTGTAACTGATGATCTTGTAGGTCTCTTCCAACCTTAATGATTCTGTGACTCTGTATTAGTAGTTGCACACAGTTAAGGTTGCATCTCTTCTGGCTGAATAAATAAGACTTCAGGTAGATGCAAACCTGAGCCTGGGAGCTTGGCAATGTCCTGCTTCATGTAGGTAATAGCTGTATTTGATGAAGTAATGGTTGTCCTGGTTTTACAATGAACGAAAAATGAAAGTGGAAGATTGTTTGTGTAGGTTTGGATTTCAAGAGACAAAGAGGAAAAAATGAGAGAGGAGCAGGTAGGTGAGTGTATGTCAGCCAGCTCTGGGGACAGCAGGAGCCTGTAACATTCATTATTCCCATAGAGAGCACCCTCCTACCGGGAGCTGGCGTTGCACTCCGGTTTACCTCTGTGTCCACAGCTATTAAATACCTTTTTTCTGAGTTTGAAAAAAAAAATAGCATTGTTTGCAAACAGTTCTGCTTCCCATTGAACAGAAATAACTAAGGTATTTCCTGTAGTTTTGTTAATGTCTGCTGGAGTTAACCTTGTTTTGCTGTTTCTGTGGGGAGTATTTGAACTGTTTCTTCCTGAAGACCTGAAGCATTCAGTGGCACTGAATGTGTGACCCAGAGGCAATTCCCCCCCCCCCCCCCTTTTGGTTTAACTGGGGTTGCAATCAAAAGCAGCAAAATTGGCTCTAAAATGTGGTTTAATAAGTCTTTAACGGTGCGGCTCCAAGTGCTCTGCCATTTTTAGAGCCGGGCAGGCAGCTCTGGCGTGGCAGAAGCTCCTCTGTAAGACCTGGAGCTGGGAAAAGAAGAGGAAAATTGTCTCCCTGGGGATATGATGAGGATGCTGGGAATGCTGCCCAAAGCCCAGGAAAAGGTGATAATAAATAAACTCCTTAGTGTCTTGGCCACAGGCCAGGGGACCTGGCATGTTGCTTTACTTCCTGATATCTACAGTGATACTTTATCTTGATAACAGTTAGAATTGTAGGGAGTTTACAACTATAAAAATGAAAGAGGAAAGGAAACTGCCAGAAAAAGGACATCACCAGTGTCAAACTGGCTTTTCTGCCTCAAGGGTCAGTACTGGGACCAGTACTATTCAATACCAGAATCCCAGAATCACAGAACATTAGGGATTGGAAGGGACCTTGAAAGATCATCTAGTCAAATAGGATGAGGGATTAGAAAGCGCTGTCAGCAAGTTTGCTGATGACACAAAGCTGGGAAGAGTGGCTGACACCCCAGCAGACTGTGCTGCCATTCAGCAAGACCTGGACAGGCTGCAGAGCTGGCAGGGAGAAATTCAATGAACTGTAACAAGGGTAAGTACAGAGTCTTGCATCTGGGCAAGAACAGCCCCAGGTACCAGTGCAGGCTGGGGACTGACCTGTTGGAGAGCAGCAGTGTAGGAGAAAGGGACCTGGGGGTTCTGGTGGCCAGCAGGATGACCATGAGCCAGCAATGTGCTCTTGTGGCCAAGGGGACCAACAGCATCCTGGAGTGGATCAGAAGGGAGGTGGTTAGCAGACTGTGAGAGGTTCTTCTCCCTCTCTACTCTGCCCTGGTGAGACCACATCTGGAGTATTGTGTCCAGTTCTGGGCCCCTCAGTTCCAGAAGGACTCAGAACTTCTGGAAAGAGTTCAGTGCAGAGCAACGAAGATGACAAGGGAAGTGGAGCACCTCCCTTACGAGGAAAGGCTGAGGAAGCTGGGTCTGTTTAGCTTGGAGAAGAGGATACTGAGGAGTGATCTCATTAATGTTTATAAATATGTGAAGGGTGGGTGTCAGGAGGATGGAGCCAGGCTCTTCTCTATGTCATCTAGTGAGAGGATGAGTGGCAACAGGTGTAAGCTGGAACATAGGAGATTCCATATAAGTACCAGAAGGAACTTCTTCCCAGTGAGGGTGACAGAGCACTGGAACAGGCTGCCCAGGGAGGTTGTGAAGTCTCCTTCTCTGGGGATGTTTAAAACCCGTCCAGACATGTTCCTGTGTGACTTGGTCTAGATGATCCTGCTGTGGCAGGGGGATTGGACTGGATGATCTTTTGAGGTCCCTTCCAGTCCCTAATGTTCTGTGATTCTGTAAGCCGTGCAAACCTTTGAAGACCTTGGTAGTGTGGCATACATGGGCAATACATCAATTATATCTTAAGGGTCTAATTAGCTTTCCAGGTGTAAGCAAATTGGGTGCATACTGTTTCATCATTATGCAGCACTAAACCAAAAGAATTAATTAAAAATAAAGTGTCTGAAATGTCCTCTAATGAAGACCTAAGCCAAAAGGATGACCTGAAATGTACGACCCATTTAGATACTGCAGCCTAAAGCTGCAGTCCTCCAGGGCTGTTTAGGAAGTTTGAAAGGCACCGCTATGCTCATCTTTAATATTAATTGAAATTACTTGTAACTGGAAACATTGCAGTTTTCATTTCACTGTTGTCTGTGGGGAATGCATTTTTTCCCCCTGTTTCTCTCTCAGCTTCTGTCTCTTAGGTATGTACTTGGCTACTTACTGACAAATTACGTGTTTAAGAGGTGAAAACTGTTAATAGCAACTCCATCGTGGACCTTTTCCCAACCTTGCTGGGTAGTGCCCATCTGTTGGCCAGACTGGTGGAATGAATGAGGGGAGGTGCCCTGTGAGATGTGTAAAACTGTTGAAAAATAAATTTTTCCTGTTTCCCTTTATTGTAGTCGTAAAAAATAGATCATTAAAACTGTTTTATAAACATGAATGAGCTAGAAAATATTATGACAGCAGAAGTTCCTAAAGATAGAGAAATGAAATTCTAAGACGAGATTTATCTTCTTACTCTAATTTGTACTCCTGCTGTACTGTAAATGTAATAACCATCAAAATGAAAAATGCAACAGATTGATAATACCATTGAGTTTTAATTAAACCACTGAATTGAAAAGGGCCCAGATGGATAACTGGAAAATGTAGTTATAAGCCCGGTATGAAAAATGCCGGATTGCTAGTGATACGTCTTACAAATAAATGCTATGCCAAAAATAACCTCATTTTTAGAACCTCTTCCTAAAATTAATCATTAAAGTTTCTAAAACAGATGGTTTCTAGATTGTATTTAATTTGTTTGCCAAACACCTATTGTCCCAGTTCAGGAATTGTGCTTTTAACAAAGCCCTGTCTAGTCCTGCGGTGTCCCAGGAAAAAGAGGTAGTGCCAGGACATGTGAAAGCTCGAGTGTGTAAAATCGTGGCACAGCCTGTTTACATGTGGAAATCGCGTGAATTTTGCTCAAAATGCTTAACACACAAAACGACTTCGCACGAGATGATGCCTGAACACCAGTGAAGTAGAATTGCACTTTTTACTGTGGAGTTTCTTCGAATTCTGCCTGAAGGGCAGAATTGTAAGGTAACCACACACTGAAACCTTTCTTGCTTCCATGTCTTGTCAGGTAGCGTTTTTTTCACTGCATAAGCTGGTGTGTGTATTCGTGCATAAGTGTGTTTGCACAAGTGAGTACAAAACTCCCAGGTTTTCCTGATTGTTATTTTCCAAAGAAGTTTCTGGAATGACTGGCAAAGGGAATCTTCAAGTTATTTCATGGGTATCTAAAAGGAAAGAAGCACTAGTCAAATTAGATTAGCTGTGATCAGATCCTAAAATTAGCATAGAAAGTTGTGCAAATCAATATCTTGTTACCTTCAAAGCTTGTTATCTGTACCGTCTCATGAATTAATTCTAGAAACTTTATGCTAAATGATGTAACAATTGATCTAAAGCTTGAAAAAAAGTCAGTGATCGATAGTTTTCTTCTAGTCGGAGAGAAATTAATTAAATTCTATAGGTATTACATCGCCAGATATTCTTACCGAGCTCTGTTCTAATCACTACATTATTCTTGACCGAGAACACATTAGTTGTAAAACTTCATGAGATGAGAAACAGAATGTTACAAAGATTTTTCTCAGGGTATTATCACTAATGAGTTGCAGAAAAGTCGAGCACACTCCTCTTGCTGCTGCAGAAGCCTGTGGGTCTGATGCTGTTTTACACTCAGGCACGAACAACTGTGCTTTAAAAAAAATATTATTACATAAAGAAATCATTTCCCTGTAAATGTGGAGAAACATGTTGTTTTTCCCTACCAGAAGGAATCAACTTGCCTTTTCTGTGCCCAAATGTCTTTCTCATAACAAAAATTTTGAGCAAGAAAGATGAAGTTCAGCATATTCACAAAAGGTGATTGGAAAAGTGACTTTAACATCCTTGGCTTTTTCTGTGGTGATCACCAGCATCATTTGAGCAGGATGTTAGTGATGACTGGAGGGGGAGACCTCTTTAAAGCTACACCAGCTGACCAAGCTCATTCACACCCAGAGCTTTGACAAGCTGCTTTTTGAAACCACTTAAGTTTTATTTTCTGGCACCGTGGCTGCAGCCATCTGTTCTTCTTTACAGCTGTTTAGCCCTGGGATTGCATTCCTTTGATCAGCAGAGGTGTGCTGTGGTCCAAATTGAAGTGCCTTTAGGAAAGCCTCGGGCTGGATGCAGGAGCAGTGCCTGTGTACGTGCTCCAAGGAAGGTCCCCCCTCCTTGTATCAGATACCATTTTCTTTCCCAGTTGTGCCAACTGCCAGAGATTTCTCCTATCACCTGCCTGCCCTCTTACCTTTCTTTTCCTATCTTTTTGGTATTATTTTTCCACTCCTTGGTTATACTTTGGCTTCTGTTATGGATGTCACCCAGAGTGAAAAATCAGAGTTGTTGGTATTCATGTAAGTCACTTCCCTGCTGATGATGATTCAGGACAGCCTACATGTTATGTAAATTAAATAGCCAATATCACTTCTTTTGGACCAGACAGGAAAAATACGGTCTTGGAAAAAGTGAAAAGCATCTGTTATACGCTGGGTAATAAAAAATTGAAACTGACTGACTGAACTGTCAGAAAATATCAGTTAATAAATTTTGACTGATGTGTAAGCGCTGGTGTAATAAAGGAGCTCTCTTCTCTGTGTAGCCTGTGTCGTGGAGTACACACATAAATGTAAAGTAGGCTTTTAAAGTGTATCTATTAAAAAGCCCCAGTATAGATGCTGTGCTCACGTGTGTCTGCTAGTTAACTATCCATGTTACACCTTTAGGACAGTTCGTGTCATCCTCATGGAGAAGAACACACTATGGTGTAATGTAAAGTTTCTGTTTTGCCAGAATCCCAGATGTTTTTGTTTAAAGGAGGGTCGCCTGGTAAGTTGAAATATTGCTAATTTTTTGGAGCAAATTTGATGGAAGTTAAATGAAGTCCAGATAACACGTGTTATCTGGGTGTCACATTATCTCAGCGGTTACACTTAAATCGTTTCAGGAAAGAGGCAGCTTTTTTATATTGGGGTTTCCAGTGGGTTTGCATCAGCAGAAATGAAGAGGCAAATTGTTATTACTGGAATCAATCTTATAAAGTAAACCACTGCCATCTGTTAACTGTTTTATACTCAAAGCTTCCCTGGTCTGGCAGATCAAGGTGCCCAGTGTGTGCTAAAACTGCTGTCTCTGGGAAGTCTTTGCTAGGATTTTCCAGAGAAGCTTTTTTATGACCCAAAGTGTTTCACTACCGCGGAACGGAAAGCTGTGCAGTTTTGTCTTTGCAGAATACGGAGTTACTTCCATAAAACAAACAAAATGTATGCTTAAGGTGCTTAAGAATTTTTATTATTGCTTGGTCTGGAGAAGAGGAGGTTGAGAGGAGACCGTGTTGCTCTCTACAACTACCTGAAAGGAGGTTGTAGAGGAGTGGGGGTTGGTCACTTCTCCCAAGTCACTAGCAGTAGGGCAAAAGAAAATGGCCTTAAGTTGTGCCAGGGGAGGTTTAGATTGGACACGAGGAAAAATGTCTTCACTGGGAGAGTGGTCTCGGATTGGAACAGGCTGTCCAGGGAGGTGTCCTCTGTCCCTGGAGGTGTTCAAAATACATGTGGATGTGGCCCTGGGCACATGATTTTGTAGGCTTTGTGGGATCGGATGGACGGTTAGACTTGATGATCTTGTAGGTCTCTTCCAACCTTAATAACAGCCTGGTCTCACCAGTGTATTTTTAAAAGGGGCTCACCAGTTCCACTTGACTCCAACCGACCTTCATAGTCCTGTCTGCACGAGCTGTTTTCTAAGGGTGCGTGTGAAGTGCCAGCCGTCGCCTGCCTCGTGTCATTCCTTCCATAACTTCAAATGGATCATGTTTTTCATTTCCCAATGGTTTAAGTGCTGAAATATTAATATTATGTATGCAGTGTAAAAAAATAAGTTATGAGGCTGAAACTTTACAGACGACTCCCCGTTCGATACTAAAGTCTGCGGTAGATGAATTATTTTTACCAAGGCCACAGTTGTATGTTAACCTGAGCCAAAATTTTGACAAGATGTGTTTAAAAGCCACCCGCAGCCCTAATTACCCTGTAATTCAAACAGCGTTACGGAAAGCATTTTCAAATTTAGACTCTCTTACCATGTTTACTCATCCCAGTGCAGGTTCACTGATGCATCATTGTGCCCTTGCCCTTGTTAATTTGTGCAAACATGGCTTTGAAGTACATTTTTAGGGGATGAAGGTTGTTAGAGCTTGGCAGTCTAAATGTTGTTTACTGATTAATTGCCGTTAGTGTTACTTGTTCATACATCGTAGAGAAAAAGTAGTTCTCTTGTGCATGTGGTGTGGGCTTTCTTGGTGGTGGGTGCCAAGGGGGTTAGGGCTTTGCTTGTCCCCTCTGCAGAGCTGCCTGTGTCAGGAGGTTAATGTTCTTCACAGACCCTGGGAGCTGAGTTTTTGTTTTGTTTGTTTTTAGTTTGGGAGGAATGGAAGAGCAATAACCTCTGTGTAGCTACCCACTTGATACCAACACACTTTTGTCTTCTAAGAGGTTTGAGTAGGGCAGTTGGATGGAGATGCCCATCTCACATGCCTTTGTGCATACTGTAGGAGAGGAACCTCTGTTCTGGAGGAACTCAATAAAATCACCCTGCCTCACTGTCTTTCTGTACTTGCCCCATGAAGCATTTTTCAACTTGATTGGATTGGTACCTCCTGAGTGATTCTGACATGGAAATACCACTCACTTGATTCACATCTTTGATACTTCTACTGAATCTCTTAGTAAATCTGAATCTACTTACACTGTGCTCTTTCATCTGGTGCAATAATTTGGAGTTAATGGATGGTACAATTTGGCTTTGAGTTTCTGGCTTTCAGGAGAGTACCGTGTGCTTGTGTATAGCACCGAGGTGTTTTCATACAAGCTCTTGTAGAATTGTTCTAGCAAGAGTGTGAGAGAGTGACAGAGATGGCTACAGCAGGGTGCTGCCTGCCAGGGTGCAGTTTTGATTTAACCTGTAGCTAGGTAATTTTGCAAGAATTTTGTGGTGAAAGCACACATTATCTTCTCTGTCTCTCTTCCCATGACATTAAAACCCAGGTAATAAAGGCAGGCATTTAGTCCTCAATACTTCAGAGATGTGTGAACAGTGTGTTGAAACACTGCCTGAAGAGTAGGAGTTGCCTTTAAGGGGAGTAGAATAATTGAACCTCCACGTCTCATATTTTACTGTTTTACCTGTGATCTTTCAAAGCTGCCGCTATTCGTTAATTCATTTATAAAGCCAATGCCCCATCTGAAATTTTCTTGACAACCTCTTTGGTCAAAGACAAAATCAAATACAAAATAACTGCAGAATGAGGTGCAGGAAACTTTTATATACAGTAAAATTTAGTGAGAAAAGTGGTGGTAGGCTTAATAAAAGGCTCTTGATGAAAGGCAACATGTAGTTTGTGATATATATGAGGGGAAGAGATAAAAAAAAGTAATAGCTTGTAAAATAGTCCAAAGTGGGCTTTTTCAGCATTAAGAGAACAGCTGGGCTTTGCACGCTTCAGGGCTCCTAATCACCTAACTCAGCGCTTTTGATCAAGGGAATAGGTTTTGGAGAGATCCAGCTTCGTAATGTAGGTGCTCTAAGGGCAGTCCTCTTTCGCAGATGCACTTACCCTTTGGTGAGGACCTTGTTCCAGCCATGGGACCAACGGTGCACCCTTCATGCACATCACCGTGTCTGCACACCACTGCCATCGAGTGAGTAGTTGCCTGTGAAGTACTGGTTGTAGGACTAGTAGGACTTGTAAGTTGTAGGACTGCAACAGCAGGAGATTAATAGTCTTTTAAAAATAACAATAAAACAATTTTGCAGCTGGTTTAAGTGACTACAGACTCTTGCTGTTTGGGAGAGTTTGTGCTTGAACAAGTGTGGTGGCAGATAGGTGATCCTATGTGTTCAGACCTGACAAGCAGTGTCCTGCAGATCCTGGGGGTTCTTCCCTTCACAGGAAGGGAAGTTTTGAGCAGAGGTGTTTATTTTTAATTTATGCAGGGAATTTCTTGAAAGACTTCAAGTTCTGTGACTCTTGAAAGTAATGGCAAAAAGATCTCTTCTTTTAAGAACGAAGCAGTATCATGTTAGAAAATTGTTTGTATTTTATGCGAAGTGTGCAAAAGATTTTGATCGAAGTGTCATATGGCAAATTATTTGTACTAATTTTCCATCTGCAGCGAACTTCTATAAACAGTGACCCATCTGCTGCAAATTGCTGCTTTGCTTGCGCATTTATAAATTTGGTGTTTTGCATAATGCAGTTCGGTGAAGAAATGCACCTGACTCTTTCTTTTTTTCCTCTTCTGCACTGTAGTGTTTCATGGAGTGCGTTAATAAATGACATTTGATTACTTTCTGCTGAACATTCAGGTTTCTGAAAAGAAAGCAACCACGTCTAATAAAAGAAACCAATTGTGTTTCAGCTTGAAGTCTGTGTCGGAATGGAGATGGGAGCAACCTTGGGCCGTGGTATTAACGTGAAAAAGCCACAAATCTGTTCGTTGAATTTCAGGTCCAAAGTCTTCATTTCCAAAGTCAGGTTTTCTCACCTAATTTAGTGAAACCATGCAGAGAATCTTACCTTTCTATTTCCCTTCCATCTTCATTTTGAACCATGTGGCAAATCTTACCCTTCCATTCTCCTTCCATCTTCGTTTTGGTCACCTCCATCAGCATCGTCGTAGTTTTGTTCTGTTTAACTGCCAAATTATTCTGGTCTGTCTCTCTTCTTCTTAGGCTTTGAATGTGGTTGTTTTCCTGTGCAGTCTTCGCTAGGTGATCCTGCTCTAGCAGAGGGGTTTGACGAGACGATCTCCAGAGGTCCCTTCCAACCCTACCATTCTGTGATTCTGTGACTCATGCTGAGACTCTATGATATGTACAGTTAGAAGACCTAGAAGTTCTTTAGCGCTGTTTTTATGGACTCCCTTTATGCACTTGTAGCAGTTTAGTTTTCAAAATATTGAAACGACCTCTTACTCATTTTCATTTTGTCTTCCAGTTGCTACAATAATAAAAGCTTTAGAAAATGCCTCACCAGCAAGATAAGCCATCAAATCCTGAGATGTAAACAGATTACTGTTTTACCCACTGTCAGCTTTGCCCACTCTATTTTTACACCTGACTTTGGATATCATTTAGTTGATTGATATAGCAATAAAAGGACATTTAACAGCAGCCAAGATAAAAAGCTTTGCCTAACACTCTTCGTTGTGTAATAATGATCCTTTCAATGTCGAAGACCTTCTTAAATGATGAAAGTATAATAGATAAAAATGGTGTCGGAGAAAACTCTCCACACTTTGGAAGTTGCTTCTAGGATGAGAGGACCAATTAGAAGAAGAAAAGTTCTTATTTCTTCTTGCTACACCTGCCGCTGCAAGAGAGTTTGGACTCAAGTGAAATAGAAGAAGAATGAATGTACAAAAAAAGCTTATTAACCTTTTAAGGGAATGTGGTTATTTCCTGCAGCATAGTTTTTTTACTTGTTTTGGTAAAAAGAGGTTTCGGTGGACAGTTCTTGTGTTCCGAAGTTTAAACAGCAGATGATCACTAATTATTTTCTGATATTTCAATTTTATTATGACTGTAAATGTAGTCAAATGTAATTATTACTTAGCCATAAATATTTTCAAGGGATTTCTTTCTCAAGCTGTATGACTGGTGCATATTGTAAATTCAGTCTGAGTGCGTTCCTTTAGGAATTGTATTCCCCCATAGCAAAGAGTAGGTTTTTTTTCCCCTTAAGAATTTGTTTCCTTGGGTGGGGAAAGGAGAGCCTCTAATGCTGTGATCTTCACATCAGTGGGAGAGGAGACTTGACTTCCGTTCACCAAAGCCAGTGAAAAATGTGATCGTGTTATTGTGCAGAGAGAGACCACAAAAGAGGAAGCCAAACCTAGCTGAGGTATTTCATTAATCAACATAGTTTTCCTCAGGACCTCACTCAGCTCTCTGCGGGCAGGATGCAGCTCTACATTTAAAACACTACAGACATGCTGCCAGCTCTCGTGGGAGACAGAAAATAATTACCCCTTGCTGGAAAGGTTGTTGAGCATCAGGGCTACTTTGAAGCAACACACAGCACACAGACCTGGGGGTGCAGCACTGCTGGAAGGCTTTGGGAAGCACAGGATTTCAGTTCCAATTGAACACCTCTTCTCTGGCAGAGCCCTGAACAGGCTACCCAGAGAAGTTGTGGAGTCTCCTCTAGAGACATTCAAAATCCACCTGGACACGTTCGTGTGTGACCTACTGTAGGTGACCCTGCTCTGGCATGGGGGGGTTGGACTAGATAATCTTTCAAGGTCCTTTCCAACCCCCTAACTTTCTGTGATTCTGTGAAATCGGGAGTATGCAGAGTGTTGGTAATGGGGAAGGGGAAAAATATTCAGGCTGGGAAAAATGTTAGGCACTTCTTTTCTGCTGAGCACATGTAAGAAATGAGTGATTTAGTAGCTGATGTTTTTGTTGAGGCAGTCAGCTGCAGGCGTGGCCATACAGGGCCCTCTTCCCTGGGTCTGTGGTTGAAATGAGATGTTTGTTGCTCTGTGCTGAAGCATACTTCATGGTGAAGAGCAGGGAATGAGTTAGGAGCTGCTATGTATTTCTTACAAGCTCAGTATAGGGTGCTCAAAAATACTGAATGAAGGGCTTAAGTGATTATACATATGAAGGAGAAAAGAATCAATTCAAGCCGACGAGTCAAGGATTTTGCTAGACTGGTGCACCCAGTTGATTTGTTACAGCATTTCTTGCAAGATTGGAACAGTACACTTTAGAAACACTCAAATTTTACTGTACTTTTGGGGGGGGGGGTCAAAGAGAGGATGAGAATAGCGCTGCCAAGGCAGGACTGTGGCTGAAATCTGTGCTATTTAATTTTGTGGTCTGGTGGTTGGATTTCTGCTGAGAAGTTAGAAGTATTCGCAGTGGAAGGTATGTGCATGCTTTTCCTTTTCCATTTTAACCTGATTTACCACCTTGTACTGAATTAAGACAGTTACTCTCTATTCCCAAGTACCTTCCTAGTTTTTGGTATTCTGTGGTTCAATAGACCACTTCAGCGTCTACTTCTCAGGGATAGCTAGAGGCTTAAAAACATTTCGGATAATTAATGGGATATGCCTCCTCAAAAGTAAGGATTTATACACTTAATGAGTACAAAATGGTTTTCAAATTTCTGCCCTAACTTAGGAGTGATTTAAAGCTACCGTTCCTACTGAAACAGCGGGAAAATTCAGGAGTATACAGAAGGACCAGCTTTAACCTGCTTTATATCATAATCAGTGAAAGAGGACATTCTCTCCATCGAAGGTCCCTGTGTGGCCGTGACCTGCGAGTTCCCAGTTTGCTGCTGGAGAGATGTATTGCTCATCGTTTATGGGGGAGGCCTCTTCCTATAAGAGCACTTCATGACCAGTCAGTCAGTGCATTTGAGTACTCACCTGATCCTCGTAGCAGCAGTGTTTTTGCTTTTACAGGCAAGTCACAATTATCTCTTACAGGTTTGATTTGTCTTTAGGTCATGGCAGGTAACCAAAAAACATTAGTTACGTGTGATTCCTCCTCCATGTGTTGTCTGTACTCTCATGTAAGCCAGTTCACGGACGAGATGTAAAATAAGTACCATGGAATTGCAGACTAATAGTAGGATGCAAATTCCTGAATTATCTATGTAGGACATTTAAATGTAATATTTTGCCTTTTGAAAACACTAGTTCATTTTGATTTCTACACTAGCTGCTAATACAAGGCGATCAAGTGATTTCCATTTCATAAGGAAGATGTTTCAAGCCAAATGTGGGCTTGAAAAAACTCTTTCCTTTGAACTTAGATTTGTGGAATAGAGTATCAAACCAGAAGGAAAATGCCTGAGGTGTTAGTGTTTAATTGGCGTTGAGTCACACAGTTGGCATGGAATTTTCATTCTCTTATCCTAAAAGTACAGAACAAATATATCTAAGCGTCCCAGTGACTTTCATGCACATTGACTCAGGCTGTATACTGTTCCATTCTGGGATCAAATAGTATTAGCTTGGAATTGCTACCAGTAATGAGAAAAAAAAAGTACTTTACCTTCCATTAAAGTATCTGTCATACAAAATTGCCTGATACATGAAGTTTGAAGTGTATATCTTGTTCCTAGATTTGTCTGTCTTTGTCTGTCTGTCTATCTGTCTACCTATCTATCTACTATCTACCTATCTATTTATCTGTCTGTTTGCTTCTAGTATATTTCTGCTGAAAATGTAATCATTAAATAGCGTTATGATTTGCTGCAGTTCCTAATTGGCAAGTGTTGTAATTAACAGCATAACCGTGGTTGTTCCAGATGCCATTGTGAGCACACAGGCTTGTCTGGCTTCCTAGCTGTTCCAGATAAATTGACAGACAGTGCTGATTTATTAGTGGAAGGTTTTGCCTTTTTTTTTTTTTTTCAGACTAACAGAAGTGTCTAAAATTAGTAATTTTTCTGTTTCTTTCAAAGTACAGTAAACTGCTGTTCTGTATAACTAAGGTGCCCTGTTTGGGTATCCAGCAGGGCTGGTAAGATTAAGCATCACTGTCCTGAGCTAAGTTGTCCTTGATCTAAGATAACTCTAATGTCCTTTTAAAAGAGGAGAAATAAAAATCAGCCAACACATATTTAAATACAAGGGATTCCCCATCCTTCTGTATCCATCCAAGGCACCCCTCGAGGTGCCACCAGGCTGAGCAGTTCAAACTCGTGTTCTGGGAGGATACAGAGTGCTGTTTGAATGAGTAGAATAGCAGGGGGAGGAAAAACCCCCCACTTGGCAAATTTGTGAATTAGCACTGGAAATTGTTGCCATTTGAGTTCTTAAGTTGTCACTGGAAAACAGGATTAGAGGAGGAAGGATTTCTCTAAGCCTCGGGAGAAAAGCTATCGCAGCGGAATATTGACACAAGAAGAAATGTGTGTATTCTGTGCTATTAAACATACTTAGGAACAGGGTTCGCTGCCAGTCACGGTTTACTGTTATGGTAGTTCTCTTATGTAATTCATAGGAACAATCAGAGGAAGCCAATTTAAATTGCAGTCAACCTTTTTCCAGTCTGCCTCTCTGGTGACTCTCTCCTTACTGGCTCCCACTTGGTAGCTGATGGCAGTAAAGCTGCTCGTACCTGCTGTCCTGAACCATGAGGGTCAGGTGTTCCTTGGTGTAACTATCCCAGCACAAGTGAGCTGCTCTCTACGCTTGATGTAGGTGCCTGGAGAAAGAGGCTATTCACTTCAGATCATGCCAGCTGGTGCTTTCCTGATCTACCTTTTCTTCTTCCGCAGGCAATTGTCCTGGGTCTGTGTTTGCCAAGAAAATGCAAGATTCTTCTTTAGAACCAGGCTTCTTGTGGTATCTCTGCAGGTTTTGTATGGTGTGTGTCAGATCTTTGGTCTCATTCAGTGGGCCTACAGAATGCTTAAGTAGGTGGTAAGTGGGGTAAGGAAGAGTGGAACTTTGCGTTGTTGGGAAACAGCTGTGTAAGAGCCACCCGGTGTAGATGGACTTTCTAAAGACCTGTTTCTCACAATTCAGTATTTTTGTAGAACGCTACAATATTGTCTTGGTTAAATGCAAGATGTTAAATCAAACGGCACTCTTAAGAGGGGGAGCAAATGGGACTAACCCAGTGGCAGTGATGAGATGTTCTCGCAGTGATTACTTGGGTTCTCAGGGGAAGCTGTGGGGAAACTGTGAAATGGGAAATAAATCACATTCTGGCACCCATCAGTGTGCTATGTATTGCTTTTCTTAAGCAGGTCTTGGGGTACAGAGCATGCTAAAACCTGAAAGGCTTTTGTCTGGGCAGAGAAAGAAAAGGAACACCTTTAGGATGACAGTAGAATGACAGAATGGGAAAGAGGATAATTTGTTTTACCAGCTCCAAGGTGGACGAATTCTACAAAATGTATAAAAGAGCAGGGCAAGATCTATGTATATGGAATCCGCTCATGGAGACTTCTTATTGTTTTTACCCTCCAATCTTCAAGTTATACCTTTGGGTGAAAGAACAAATAATTATTTGTGTTGTGGAGAAACCTTTTTTAGACTCATTTTAATAGGAAGTGTCACAGCATTGTGGAAGACAAAGAATTAGAGGTGTTGTGTTAACAGGGTTGGAAAAGAGAGGCAGTCACCCAGAGAACTATTTTAAGACTGAGTGATTTCACCCAGGAGGAGAAAAACGCTGCATAAACCCTTCCCCAAAGGCATGAATACTGGGGGAGCTTAAGGACTCTGAAGATGAGCTCATTCTGCAGCTTCTAACACCTGCTGATTGTTTTAACTCAAGTCTTCACAAAAATCTATTGAAAAATTAATGCAGTTTGTTTTAATTTTATGTTTTAGAATAATTGCAGTAGATTAGTAGGTTCCCTTTTGGTTATAAGCTCTCATCATTTTCACCACTAAAAATTACCTAATAACATTCCCTTGGGATTCTAATTGCATTAAGAAATGATTTGCCCTAATAAACTTCTCCAGTCTGTGATAATTATAATCAAATATGATATCCACATAAAAGCATAAAATTATGCTGAACAAATGCATTCTTGATCATTAATTAGTGAATTATCAAAGACATTGCAGATGGCAGTCATTTTGTGCTTTTTAGTCGAGGCTGTGATGGTCAGACCTCGTTCTACATGCAGTGAATTTATTTTCAGTTGTTCTTGCACCAGTAACTACATCTGAATGTGTTTATATCCGTGTCGTATCTGCTACTTCCATTTCCTCTGTTTCTTTTCATACGTGGAAATATCATCAGTAAAGGTTTTTGATTGTTTTAATTAGATCAAGACCACAGAGTACTTGACAAAATGGGTAAATGCTCTTTGAAAGGTAAAATACTCAGCTAGTGTGAATAAGTGTGGTGGAAGAAGTTTGTCATAACCAGTGCTTGTAGAAACCAGTGACTTTTCAGAGAAGCTCTATGAAGAGAAGTTGATGTTTGCTGGCAGATTGTGCCATGTTTGGGTGGCAGTGCAGGGAAGTTAATCCAGAGAAAGAAGCATTAACTTGGCTCTGTATTTGGCAGATACTAATGTAATCAAAATGACACTGACTCAGCGTTGGGCCATAGTGTTTGACTGTTTAGGTTGCCTCCTCATAGGACAAGGTGGAAGAATTGATGCTTGGCAGCTGTGGACTCCTTGGTGTCAACCCAAGTTCTGCCAACCTTGGGTTGTTGCTGTAAGGACAATTTTAAAGGTACTTCATAATCTTCCTAATGCTTCCTATTTCTTGAATCCTTGGAGAAGTAGTGGACCTACAAAAGCAAATACAAAATGTTAACAAGGACAGGTAGGCTCATCTGTCTTGTGGGATGCTGCCATCAAAACTGTTGTGAACATGGCTTTGTTTACAAAGAGTGCCAATCAGAATTAAAGATCAAGAGTATCATTACCACCAAATTATCTTGATCTAATGATAGATGACTCTCTTGTGTGTGGTATCAAGATAGAATGTGACACTTCTGTCTTAGGATAAGTTCCCCTCTAGTTAAACGAGCATCGCAGCTGTCTGTGAGTTGCAGGAAGACTTTGATTTCTAAATCCTATAAAGTGGATTTAGGTCCCTGTTTTCTTTTTATTGATTAAAAAGTTAAATTTAATTGCTTACGCAGTGTCTCCTTCTATTTTACTCATTTTATCAGTGAAATACAGACCCACATCTCTGACTTCAAACAGTTGCATTTGCATAATCAGCACATTTACCATTCTGCCGCACAGTTTACTTATTGGTTGAGCGCACTTGGCTGCCGTGTGATCTGACCACAAGCGCTAGCCACTCCTTAGTGATAATTTACATTGTTATTGTAATATGGATTAGGCTTCACTTGGAAGCGAGTCTGAGTCAATACTGGCTTCTCTCCCGTGACATCTTAAATTATTTAACAGCCTGATACCCATTTGGAAATTCAAAGACATTGCTTAAAATGTTTCTTGGCAAACTGAGGTTCATCAATGAAACACTGCAATTGCCTTGACATCCAAAACGTAGGACAGAGATAAATGAGGAGCAGAGTAGCAATACGGACTCAGTCTGCTCACCTTGAATTGGTGCTGGCAGCATGGAGACCAGAATTTCAGTTCTTGCCGTCAGGTGGCTGCGGGTCCTGCCACTCATAACGCTCTGAGTAGGGAACAAGAATTGTAGTAGAGGAAGAAAGTTGGTCTTGAAAGGATGTTTTTGTCCTTGAGCTAGCAAGCTCATATATATAAGTAGATGGGAAGAAATTGTATTCTCCTGCCTGCCCAACCAAATCATTTGTCCAGGCCCTGAGTGCCCTGCAGAGAGGAAATATAAAGAACTTTACAGGAAGTAGCAGCTGTTGTTCTTCCTCCCTGGGGCAAAGGATGTGTGTCGTGATCAGTAAACCCCATACCTTTTCTCAGTGTGATTGGCACACAGCGACTTATTCTGAGGATCCACCTGTAGTCCTTGTGGGCCACATGACATCTGCTCTTGTTAGTGCTGTGCACCTTTCATGTATCTACTTGATGTTTAATTAATATTTTAATGTAGCTTATATAAGCAGTTTCTTTATAACTGCGTGATTTAGGAGTTTTTTTAAGGTGCCTGTGAAAAGGTATTCCTGAGCTTCGCTAGAGTTTCGATGGGGAAAATCTGTTTGCCCATAAATTATGAATGTAAAAACCCTACAGACTTGTTACGGATGTGTTTACTGACATACAAAGCTCGAGAAAGGCTTCATAGCACAGCCTTAATCTAACAGAGTGTAAAGTGCTCTTATTTGCTGGTGTTTAAAAACAACCCTAAAATCAGCCTGTGTCGTAAGTATCGCTGTCGTGCGTAGTCGTCTTCAGTTATTACATGTGAATTGAAGTTAATTATTCAGAAAGATTAAGGTCTGTTGCAGTAACCAAGATCCTGACCTTTGCATTCAGAGCACCATAATGAACTTGTTTTTCCAAGGTATTGGCAGCACCTAATAAAAGTGAAGATCTTTCTAAGGGGGCTGATGCAAAACACCTTTATTTCTACTTACACTGGATGTCTGGAGCTGATTTATTCCCGAGACTAAGCTATTTGAATGTGTTGCATTGCAGCAGGCACTTGTGTTCTTGTAGTACTCTGGCAGAGTTCTGTGCTCAGTCTGGTTTGAGAGAATGTGGTGCTCAGTCTTGTTTAATTGCAGTAGTGATAGGACTTGGGACTGCACTGCAGGAATGAAAATCCATAAATCTGTATGGACTGAGAGAGAGAAGGTGAAGTGTGGTCTGTCTTAAAGTGAATTTTTCTGTCCTTGCTGTTTGTGTAGTGGGAGGCACACCTTGGTGGTGTAGTCAATTAGTTATTGCTAATATAACCCAAATCCAGACAATCTAATCATTTAGTCCATTGTTCCAGAAAAAGAAAGACGAGTAATGCAGTTAAAGTTGTTACACACATAGTTCTCACCTTGTATACCTTTCCTGCTGTTGTTCTTGCCTTACTCCTTTGCATCCTATGGTTGATGGTTCATGTTGCTGCTGGTGGTACGTCAGCATCTGGAGTCTTTTCCTTGGAGGAGTATGATGCTCATCTGTTGTTGGCCTCATAGAATCATTAGGGATTGGAAGGGACCTCGAAAGATCGTCTAGTCCAATCCCCCTGCCACAGCAGGATCACCCNTCATAGGAGAGGTGCTCCAGCCCTCTGATCGTCCTTGTGGCCCTCCTCTGCACTCGCTCCAGCACGTCCACATCCTTCTTGTCATAAGGGCTCCATAACTGGACACAGTCCTCCAGGTGGGGTCTCACCGGAGTGGAGTAGAGGGGGAGAATCACCTCCCTCGACCTGCTGGCCACACTTCTCTTGATGCAGCCCAGGATCAGGTTTGCCTTCTGGGCCACAAGTGCACACTGCTGGCTCATGTTGAGCTTTTTGTCCACAAGCACCCCCAAGTCCCTCTCCTCAGGGCTACTCTGCAGCCAGTCACTGCCCAGCCTGTGTTTGTGCTTAGGAATGCCTCGACCCAGATGCAGGACCTTACACTTGGTCTTGTTGAACCCCATGAGGTTGACTTGTGCCCACTTCTCCAGCCCTTCCAGGTCCCTCTGGATGGCATCCCTGCCCTCCAGCATGTCTGCTGCACCACACAGCTTGGTGTCCTCAGCAAACTTGCTGAGGGTGCACTCAATGCCTCTGCTTGGTTCTGCTTCTTCTTTCCTAATTTTCTAGGAGTTTCACACCTTTTGTCCAGCTCCAGGTGTGCATTTCTCTAACTGACCAGTAGTATGGTAGCAGTAGGGATGGGGTCTTTGGTGCCCATCTGCACCTGACCCATGTGTCGTTCCATGCTTCTGCTTGTTTTGATTCCACATCCCTGGAGGTATTTAAAAGATATAGATTGATTGCTTAAAGCATGGTTTAGTGGTGAACTTGGCAGTGGTGGTTAATGGCTGGACTCAGTTATCACAAGGTCTTTCCCTACCTAAGCGGTTCTGTGCATCAACACTACATCCTTTATGTGCAGGAGCTGGACAGACCAACTGAAATGGTCATCTGCTAGATGAGCAGCAACCATGGTAACCAGGCAAATTTAGATAAATAGAAATGTTGGCTGAGTAACCGTCAACAATGTCTATTTGCATGTGTAAAAATTAATGGGAAAAAAATAAGCAAGTATTTAGTTGCTTAGTTTGTGTCCCATGTTTGTTTTGTTGAAGTTAAAATACTTGGGATAATGGAAGGTGGTTCACTGAAGTGCCTTGGGAAGAGTGATGAGATGATAGACCTAGCTGGGGTAGCTGTTTGAGCCCTTCAGGTGGAACACTGTATGACAAACCTACCCATATTACCTTCTTACTAAGCTCAGAGGTCCAGGATATATTTTCCTTTTCTTTATTTTTAAGAGAATAAAGTAGAAACAATTTAGATTTAGCATCCTGGGTTTACTGTAAGAAAGACATTTTAAAAAATGCATCCCGAGAACAGTGAATATTTACAGAAATACCAACTTTTTGTTTGCTTTAAAAACAGCCAAAGATTACTCACATTATTCGCTCTATGCAAATATTCCGTTTATACTTGTTGGAACTCAATTTCTGTATCTGCAGGAAAACCAAGATTTGATGCAAACTAAAGTCTTAATCATCTGAGAAAGAATTCAAGTCATTTAAGGTCAATTTTCAAAGATGAGGAATATATTGAATTTCTAAACTTCAGACAGGACTGACTGTAAATTTTTTAACATGCAATTAATATGGATTAAATTTCCTTAGCTCCCTTTTCTCATTGATTTCTGCCACTTGACCAGTCATTTCTATATATATATAAAATATATGGCTGGCAGTTAAAAGGATCTCAAATCAAATTGGCTTTATTTACTTCAGAATATTCTGAATAATGTGTTTTGTGGGAACGATAAGAAAGGAATGGACATATCATTAAAAAGACTAATTCCAAGTGGCCTGATTGAATTAAAGACCTCCCAGTGGAATTAAAACTCAGTCAAGAGCAGTTATTTCATTATCAGTAGTGGCAGAACTGGGTTTTCTTACTTCACAGAACTACCAGTGTGATTTATCTGTAGCTGACTGTTGTCCATCAGCTGAGGGTGCAGACAAAGTTGTTAATGTTGGTGTGTGTGGATGGATAAACCACCTTTGCCGTGAACTTTATAGTTCTTCAAACCCACCTGAGGAGAAGACCACGATGTAGATTTCGTTCTGGAAGAGGCCACTCCATTTCTCAAGCTCTGCAGCAGTTTACTGTTTTCTTATGGTGGTACAGAATCCCCGCGTACTGATTAATGAACCAGCCAGGGCGTGCAACAAACTGCTTCATACAGAAACAGGTTGCTCATATTAAAGCAGCAAAACTAAAAGCCCTTTGAAATCTGTGCTTCAGGAGCGTTAGCTAAGTGTTGTTACTTTTATTCCCCTATCCCACCCAGTCACTCATTGTTCTGCTCGCCTGGATCACTGTGAGGGGTTTTGGAGTAATTAGAAGAGCAGATTTCAGTGTTTTGCCTGCTGCCTATCTTCATGTCATCTTTCAAAGAATCCGCAGCCTCCCTGGGGACCTCCAAGGTGCTGGAAGTGTCTCCTCAGAAAAGGATTGGGAGCTGCCAATTTTAGGAGTCATGATATGGCAGTCAAGGTGTTGCACTGGTACAGACTGAGTGAAAAACACGGATTCCATAATGTGGGCGGAATGGGGTAGTTTGGATGTAAGTATCTCATAGCATGTGTATTTGTGTGTGTGTGTATATCTATGTATTTGGTGGCAAAGTTATGCACATTCACAGACACATTCTTCTCCCTTTTATGAAATATTTTATGATTTCTCTTAATTGGATGTGCCTTAAAATGTGAAGCAAAAAGGAGAACATGTCTTGGCTTATTATTTCTCCCATGCAGGTAGTCCTGAGCTTGAGCATGCAGGTGTTGAAAGGTTATTTTGATAGTGTCTCAGTAATGCCCCGTCAGCACTTGGGACCCATCCGCTCCTTTGATGAAACACTTAGGGCAGCAGCGTCTTCTGTCAATATTTAGTAAGTTGGGGGATTTCAGATGCTATCATGATGAACCTAAATTGAACTGAAAGCAGCTTGAGGCAAGAGTGGCTTTTTATCTTCTTGAATCGTGTTTGAAATTGTGATCATTCTTTGAAGCATATTTAAATTAATAACCACTGCATTTGCTTGGCAATACTGATAGAGATAATGTGGGGGTTCCATTATTCTGGCCTGATTTTCGATCATTTCCCAGTTACAGTGAGGATGATGAATGAACCATCTCCAAGAAATGATATTTTAAAACGTTAGCTTTGCCATGT
The DNA here is from genome assembly GCA_013400115.1 of Rhinopomastus cyanomelas. Lineage (NCBI taxonomy): Eukaryota > Metazoa > Chordata > Aves > Bucerotiformes > Rhinopomastidae > Rhinopomastus > Rhinopomastus cyanomelas. The sequence goes on along the minus strand of VXBP01007016.1, from coordinate 340,480 downwards.
TGATGACACAGTGGAACAAAGATGATTACCAGTGCTGATGTTTAATTTAAAACTATCTAAAAGTTTGTACTTGACCCTTTCACGTCAAGGTGAATTTGAGGCTTGGTTTATGCAGGTTTCCCAGGCAGCCATGACAATAGCATAAGTATTAGATTTATCTTGCCGGCTAAATAATGTCATATATTCACTAGCCCCACTCAGGGCTATCAAACAGACCCCTTTCCAGCTGGATTACCATGCAGTGCCTTTATTTGCAGTGTAGAGCGTTACACCAGGTTGGTACTCGCGTGTACATGGGTAGCACCGTTTATAAATATCTGAGCTATTGAAAGCAGCACTAGCACCAGATGTGTAATTACAGGAGCACAGATATTCTACAGAAAGCAGCTCCTGTGAAACAGAAACAGGCTTAATGTGAAAATCTTTGCTTTCGAGAGCATGCCAGCTATGCACGTCATTAACCTGTTAATTAACTCAATTAAGGGCTGTGTTTCTTGGGGCCTTGTTAGATGATCACTTATGTGTAAGAACACTCGTTTCCCAAAATCTTCAGTGGCAAAGTGTGGGCTAACATTGTAAAAGCAGATGCTTGTGTTTGGGTGTAGGATACGCATACAGCCTAGTTCCAGCTGTAACCTATATTTTTCTCAGGTTTTCATTCTTCAAACCGTAGTGTGATATCTTTTATGGCAACAGTGACCGGATTCCCAAGTTCAGAACTTCATAGCTTCTCAGCAAACAGCTTCAGCAGAAAACCCGACTGCTCCCTGCCACATCCAGCAAATCATCCTCAGGTTATTGTATATTCTCAGCTGTCTTGAAAGACATGGTTTTATCCCGTGTGCTGAAGCTTGTGATAACGTATGTAAAAGCGTGCCTTTGTTAGGATTTCAGTGATGGCTAAGGACTATTCAGAAATATGGAACTGCTGTGAGTTCAGAATAACATGAGCAAACCATCTGCCAAAAAGGTAGTGAAGTTCCCCTGTTATTACGAAGCTGACGTCTGAACAATTTCAGGGCGCAATTTGATGTTTGAGTATTTACATCTTTAAATTATTTGAACTGATGTTCTGTTTTCAGTTTTCTTTATTTCAGCAGAGCAGACATAGAAAAGAAAAAAAACCCGTTCCCCTAAATGTGCTTGTTCCCACGCTGGGACTGTAGGTTAGCACTCCACCCGCTGCAGGACTTGCAGCGCTTGCCCTCGTGTTAATGTACTGACACAGATTTATGGCCAAGACTGTGGTAGTCCTTTTGCTCCTTATCCTTAGAGTGTTACTGGCGATTGCTCTAAGGAATCCAGCTCAGATGGAAAAGAGAAAAAGTAAATTAGAATATAAAACAAGTAGAAAATGGCTCTTTATGTTGTGGTGCTTTATTGCCCCTGTTTGGGATTTTGTGGCTCTTGTTTGGGAGGCAGGTTTTCAGAGCAGCAGTCAGCATCCAGAGTTTCTGTGGTTGTGATGTAGCTGAATGCCATGTCCTGCTCTCCAGCAACTAAACGTGGCTAATGTGCAGTTAAAAATCCCCCAGAAGTTCAAAAGTATTCACAGAATCACAGAGTGTTAGGGGTTGGAAGGGACCTTCAAAGAGCAGGACCAAAACTAGGGCAGATCACTCAGGAATGATGGGATAATGCAACCTTTTCTTAGGATCCCTGGATCTCAGTCTGGCCTGATGCACAGATCTGAATCTGATCATGTTTTGCTTTCACTCACGTGCATGTGTAGTTTCGAATGATGCCTGGCCAAATCTGTCTCCAGGTGGAACAGAGATTTTTCTTTCTTCACATAGCTATTTGGGTACGCTAAGTTTACTTACATTTTGTAATTCTTATCACAAGATTTTTCTGATCTTAACACCTGATGGGAGATGATCTCAGTTTGGAAATGGGTATCTTTCTCATGGGTCTCATTTTACATTTATTCCCCCCCCCTTTCTAGAGTGAATTTGTATGAATGTGAATAAGTTATTGAGGAGTTTGGGGTTGGAAATTTTTTGGGCTTCTTTTTTTTTTCATTGTTTGCTGGGTGCCTGTCATTCTTCCCTGAAGTGAAAACCGCTTGCATCTTAAAGCCCTTCATCCTGATTTACACTGTCTGGATACTTAAGCTCTTTGGCCCTCTTAGATTGATTAGAGGCTGCTCAGTGCTCAGCCGTTCCTCCTGTCAGCAGCCTGTGCTCACAGCATCTGAGACGAGCAGATTGATGTGCTCCTGGAGAACACTTATCATTGCCAACTTTGGCATGGCTGCTTGGATTGTTTATTCCTGCACAGCTACTTCCACGAATTGCAGAGAATTGTGCTTTTCCAAAACACCTTTACCTCTACAATTTGGAGTGTTTAAGGAGTGCCTAGAGTAAATGGAATTGTAATTATAAATAATTAAAGGTGGATAATTAAATATGGACGAAAATTTTTAAAAAAGAGATAAATTCCCAGTAAAAGCATTTCATAGAGCTCTAGAATAACCTCTGTCCATTTTTTGTAGAGTTGGTTGTGCACATCTTCAAAAATAGTAGTTGTCACATGTATTAATTATTCTATCTGTTGCCAGGGAATTGTTACCACCAGTGATTTCCATCTATGCAGAAATACTAATTAGTAGCAGTTCTGGCTCCATGGGAAATCCTGCCCATTCTATAGCTCTTCTGTAGCGCTTATTAAGAATAATGACTGTCCTGCCCAGGTGCTTCTGTAAAAGTACCTGGTACCTGTATTTTACCATCTGCCTTTGCTGTTCCAAGAGCTTTGAGCACCTCCAGAACATTGGGAGTACCTATAGGCACAGAGTCTGCCCCAGTTGGGGTTCACTGGAGTCCAAGGTGGAGACTGTCCCCTGTGTCTCATCTGCATCGCGTCTGTACGTGCGTACCCATCAGTTCTGCAGGAGGCAATTCCACCATTTAACACCAGTCAGGCTTGGTGCCCCTCTGTGTGCAGTTCTGGATGTCGATTCCTTTACCACAGTGTATTGATCATACTGAAAACATTTGCTGGCTTCTTTGCTGCAGTGGGGTATAAAATAGGTAAGTGAGGAACAGCATGAAGCAAAGCAGGAGAAGTAAAGTAGTTCTCCCTTAGAAATGACATCTGGAGAGGGACACATGCGTTTCCATGATTGGGTGCACGTCAGGTAAATTCTGAGAGTTCAGACAGCTTTTGCAGAAGTGCAGATTGCAGTATGAATTCACATCTTTCTCTGTGAAACAACTTGTTTTATAAAAAACACCTAAATTATTTACATTTTTAAATTTTGGAAACCAGAACGTTGCTGTTAGTTTGATGAGTAAATATAATTTGGGCTTCATGAAAGAGCAAGAAAATTAGGAGCTGTAGTTGCCACAACTTGGAAGAAGGGATAGCAGTATCTTTGGGGTTTGCCAGATAATAAATTATGGCAAAACTATTATTAGAGTTCTGTTTGTGCCTTGGAGTTTGAATACCAAGCAAGCAGATGTTGAACTGCTGCCAGTGCTTCCCACTGAGTCCCTGTCTCAGACCAGTGAACCTCTGACAGTGAATTTCCTGGGGTTCATCCTTTAGGAGTCCATTAGCGCTGACCTTGATGTTGTTTGGAAAGGTTCCTTGTGGACATGTGGATGAGGATGTCTCCTCCAGAGCTGTGTACCATCTCTGCCCGGGGACATGCATGCAAGCGTGCACCTAACAGTACAAGGGGAGGAGCCACCCTCGCCATCTCAGCTCTCCCATTTTTCCCAAGCAATCTGCCAAGGATTTAAGAATTATGAGTCCTTTCAGCTCAATTCTCCTGCTTGCTCAAAACATCCCAAATTTTCTGAGCAAAGTGACAATCAGCATACAGTGCCGGCGGCTGCATGGCCTCGTCCAGCAGAGACCTTCCTCCTCCTCCCGTGGGCCTTGGGCTCTCCCTCTTTAAAGTTATCTGACTGTCCGATGTCTCTGGGCGTATCTCACTCCAGCTCGCTTGATGCGGGGAGGAGTCAGCATTGGTGGTTTCTCACTGCACCTGCCTGCCTCACAGCATGGGCAGAGGAAGGGCTCTCTGTCGGCGCGGCTCAGCTCGGCACAGCTCAGTTTGGTGGCAAGGCAAAGCATGCTGCCACCATCCTCTGCCCACCACTGCAGTTGCCCAGCCCAGCCTGGCTGTGGCTGAGTAGGCCCAGGGCCTGGCATAGCTGGGGCTGCTGGCAGCCGGGGGACCAACCCACTCCGGGGGCGCCCTGTCCCAGCTCAGACCCCAGGGAAGGAAGCAGAAGGAAACAGGAAAAGGCCTGGGCTCACCTCCCCAAGCTGGGAATGCTCCTAGTCCCTGCTCTAAACCAAGACCAAATCCCCTTCCTGAGCGCCCTCAGGCTGGGTCTCTCACAGGCCTTCACAGTGCCTGTCAGGAAATGGAGGCTTTGTCTTCCCAGACAGCTCGTGTTAAGGAGAAGTGTACCTGGATCCAAACAGCAGTTAAGTGCTCCCTGGGCCGAGGGTTTTCTTTCTGCCTCCTAAGATATTATTTTTTGGGAAAAGAAGAGGACAGGAGATACCCAGAATCTATTTTCCTAACCTAGCACAGTCTACCTGTGTGAAAGGTGGTGAGGGGAAGCCTTTTACTCAGAAGGGTCTTCTGAGCCACCCAGTTCCTACAGGCTACTACGAAATAATCCTGTTCACAAGTACATCCAACGCGCTGCTTCCCTGCAAACAGCAGAACAGACTTTCTCAACCGCTCACTTGGTTTTGCTTAAAGAGCTCTGAGCTTTACTATGGGCTGGAGAGAAGACTTAACACAACTAGAGAGCAGGCTGCGGATCAGAAAAAGGTCTTGCGGAGGTGGGTGTCCAGCAACGCCTGTGTTTGCTCTGGCTCCCCACTGTAAGCCAGATGGATGGTTCGTTTTGCAAGAGATGTTGTGTAAATGGTGTTGTATTGATTCCGGGTGTTTTTCACAGGGAAATAACAGTTCTCATTGGGGAATACAAGCCCCAAAGTCAAGACAGAGTGACTAAAGAAACATTTTTCAGCTGCTTTTTCTATTACGGTTACATTTACAAACACCTTATAAAGGCTGCTATGTTTTAAAAGGAATCGGTTTCCATAAATGTTTGGAATTTTAAAAAGGTCAGAGTTTGATTATAACTATCTGTAACCCAGTACTGAGATGTTTTTAATCTCATATGCAGTCAATCGCTCGCACTTGTAATCTGCTGCTAACATCTATTTATACTTTTTGTTTTTATAGTGTAGGTAAATTTATACACATGGTGGCCTCCTCTCCTAATGTCAGCTGCTATCAAGGCAAGAAAGCTGTTCTCATGAACCCTCAAAATATGTCAGATGAGAATTACAGAAATGTTTTGGAATATGTGGGTTGGGTTTTTTAAAATTATTTTTTTAACGAAGAGTTGAAAGAAAAGAATATTTTTCCCAAGGCTGTCTCCGGGGTGTGGGCACATGATTGAGTAGCTCAGCTAATGCAGTTTACATTAGTGCATAGTATTGAGAAGTCCTGCCTTCAAGTGCCAAGGGATTAGTAAATCGTGGAATTTTCATAAACAGCAGTGTTCATTACATTTTGCTGCAGAATGTCTTTCTTGCTGGAGTGTGTCGTGAGTGTTACTGCTTGTGGATAATAAGGAAAAAACCCCAAATTGTGAAATTGGAACAAACTGCTCCTTGGCTATAAGTCACTAAACTTAACTTTTATACACATCTAAGATAAGATGAATAACTAAGCTGCTGGATTACTCATTTGTGTAGGTCATGAAAGTTTAAAAAAGTGCTGCAGGTATTTAAAATTAATCCCTGGAATCAGAGGAATTTTATATGCCCCGTGTGACACATTGCAAATAGCACAATGGTCTTTTATTTAGTATCGCATCCTTCTTATGGATTGGAGTAGGAAGTGTTTTACTCAATGGCTGTTAATAATAAATTGTAAAATAGTTAAGACAGTGAAATAAGGGTAAGGAAGAAAAGCTGCGTTTTGGCTGAGCTGTGGCAGTTGAGGCAGGACAGGCATATAGGAGGAAAAGCAGGGGAGTGGGCAGTTCTGGCAGCTACAGCAGTACTGTCACTAGAATTATTCAGGTTGGAAAAGACCCTTGATATCATCAAGTCCAACCAATACCAAATAGATCACAGATCAGTACAAAGCTGATCCCAAAGCTTTTAGTCTGTTCAGTCTACAAGCGACTGGATTGAGTTAGCTGACACAGAGAGAGGATGATATGCAAGTGGATACAACTTTTATCAGCACGGTAAGATCTTTGAACCATTAGAAATGTTTTTCTTGGCCTAATATTGAATATCTTTCTATTGTGCAAAAAAAAATAGCGGTGAGAAAATATGTGTTAGTCTGACTAATTATTTATTATCTATTTATTATGAACCAAACTTTAACAGTTTAGTTTGTAGTAAATAAATGGATGTCCATGTCTCGTTAACAATGCATAGTTCTTATAAAGTTACATTTAAAAATGCATAAATCTAATAAAAACACCTCATGAAATAATAAATATGGAGGAAACCAAGTAACTTTTGGCCACTGTTTTGAATAATTGCGATTAATTGCTTGTAATGCCGTTAGAAATACAGCTAATGTGTTGTCTGAATCAGTCGTTGTCTGTTCTCAGAAATCACAGAGTGAGTCGGAGCTCTGGGCTTCATGTAAGTCTGCCCTGGTGTGTGGAAGGATGCCAGAATGGCATCCAGAGTGGTTGTGTGGTGTTTCAAGTTGAAGTATTCAATGAGAGTGGGCACTGCACCACCACATCTGGTGGAGTTCCTCCTCAGCTAGGCATTAGTGAAGTTGTACATCTCTGTTATGATATTTGGGGACCTTTGTCTAATAATTATGAGATGCTGTTTAAAAACAAATTGCTAAGGTCTAGAACAATTGCTCCTAAACTTCATACTTAAATTTAGGGACAATGAAAAAAATGCAGAAAATTAGACCTATTCCAGTGGTTGTGAATTAATTTTTGCAGTGTTCCCTCGCTGTTTTGTGTATCAGATTTGACTTGGAGCGTCTTGAAGCTCTTTGAAATAAATTACTAACAAAATACTCTATTTAACTGATAGCTGATCTTGTCCTAGGTTTGCAAATTAGTCCATAGCTACAGGGACAGAATAATTGTGCAAGATGCTTATTGTTGAATGAATTCTCAAACGGTGAAATGATTGCAATTAAGCTAAATGTCACATTAAACAGGATAATTATTGTAGTGATCCTTATTAAGCAATAGCAGACTTCTTAAGCAGCTCTTACTGGGATTCCTGCTTCAGGTTTGACGTTTAGTGGTGTTTCATTTTGTCCATGATATGTATTTTTTATCTGAACAGCCTGCTTGCCTCGCACTCATGTGACCTGTGTGTCAAAGAGCAGATGTCACAGTATCGTTCCAGACTTCATTATTGCATAGTTGTAGGTAGGTCTTGCAGGCAGGACAAAAGGAGATCAGTGCACACCACATCGAATGAACTACAGTTGCTGCGTGAGTGCATCCTTCTAATGGGATTAGAGAAGCTCTGTGGGATGATGGCTTGGTTCTCTTTCTAGCCTATAAAAGATGGCAAACGTAACAAAGAGTAGTTTTTCATTATTAGGTTGTCCTGATTTATTAATCCCTTTGGTGTTGTTGCTTGTGGTGTCGCAGATGTCTTGTAAGAGATGGTGAGATGCCTTTGTTTGCAGTTTTCCCTAAAAAAGACAAACCACTGTCTCCTACAATTTATATTGAAGTCAAGCAAGTCTTGCTTGAATTCTCATTTTTGGAAACAGTGATTTCATTGAATTTTCCTTTGTCTTGGTTGACTTGTGTTTTGTGATGTAGCTTGGTACATGGTAGTGTTTTGTAGTGAGACCCTTCTTTTTGGGCATCCTAGTGGACAAAGCAATAGAGTAATCCAGGTTGGAAAAGACCATGCAAGGTTATCTGAGCTGGGACATGCTGCTCCAAGAGTGGCCCTCACAGTGATGAGGTTCTTCCTTGTATCCAGCTGGGACCTCTCCTGTTTTAACATTCATCCACAGTCTGTCCTTCTTGTACCTGTGCCCTGCTGAGATCAAACACCCACCCAGTATGTGACTAGGTTACAGTGGTTAGGAGATGAGTGATACTTATCCTTTGTCTTCATCATTTTGTGCTCTGGAATATGTTGCATTTTTTTCACTCTTCTGTTTTGGTGACCTACCATTCCAGATCAGGAGTTGCTCTTGCCAAAATTTTGGCTTTTGAAGACTAAGCTCCAGGTTTTTTTTAAATAAAACTGAGTTAATATTATTATTCACATTGTGCTGAGATGTTTCATTTAACTGACTCAGATTTATCTCAGTGAAAGCGTAAATTTAACATAACTTCTCTAAAAATAATTACATTCTAGTTACAAAGCAGACTGTTGACTAGGAAGTATTTACATCTTTCTCCGTGTTGAAGCTACTGAACAGGATGTTTAACTAAGCTATGAAACACTGTGGGTAAGTTTACTGTTGCATCCTGAAGAGAGCATCAAAAAAAGAAGTAAAAAAAATTAAATCTATAGCAATAGAATTGGCATTGCCACTGTAACCTTACTTTTCATGCTTCTTTTGCTGGTGTGCCAAGAGCAGGCTACGTTTTTAGCGTGTTTGCCAGAGAATAATTGCAAATTGTGATGTGTCTAATGATAGTGTAATTACTTCTGAGTCCTTGCTTACTTTTTTTTGGTGTGTAATTTTTCATTCTAAATTCACATCTGACATTAAATAATGGCCACTTCTTGCTTCTGGCTACTGCCGCATCTCTCTCTCTCTCCCGTTAATGTAAGGACTGGTAAATCTGTGGCAATTACACAGAACAGTTCATGAGCAATGCCCCGAAATGTGGGGAAAGTACCAACGAGATGAGCTCTGTGCAGCAGTGAAGGAGTGGTGGTGGGTTTGCTGAGAGTGGTCTGGCCAGTCCTCTGCTACAACTGCTTTGTGTTACGCAATGGAGGAGTTTAGTGCTACTTTTACTACTCTTTGCTATCCTAAGCAATAAGTAGTAACTCCTTAACTGGTGTAATGCATTTCAGGATCCTCTGGACAAGTAAAATACTGTTACACTGTGTCTTGAAGTGAAACAATATTACTTGAATAATGAAAACCTAACTTTTCCTCTAACGAAGCTTCCGAACCTCTTGCTTTGTTGAACTGCTGCGGAGAAATAGATGTTGAAATAAGGTCGAGATACAGTTGCACTGCAGTGCTTAGTCTTTGCACAGGCTACTTTCATCCTTTGACAAAAAGCCACCTTGTACTTGAGGTTTGAATTTTGACTATTATTTTTAGTAAGCTGGCAGTCTAGATGTAATCCAGTGTCTGGTTTTGAATCTAGCAGGCATTTCTGTAGGAATATTGTTTTAAATCAAGGTGAGGTATCAAGGATGAGCATTTAAATTGTTAGTGGACCTCTTCATGTAGCCGGAATTCCAAAGCACATTGGCAGATTAATTTGTTTGAATATTCAGTTCTTTGTCACGGTTAAAGCACGTGTTGAAAGTCTGTTGTTAGTGTAATACAGCCTGAAGAGCACCGTGGCGTTTGATGCTGCCTTTTCCCATTCAGGATAGGTGTCACGGCTGAGCCCTTGTCTTGCACTGATGTCTTTTGCTGTGAAACAGACATAAAAAGGACAAAGATTTTTCACATAGCCTGAAGGATTCAACAGAAGCAGGAGCTGTCTACACTCTGACAACTCTGAAAACTCCTCTTGTCCCCTGTATCTCTCTGGTGGGAGAAGGTGCCAAACCGAGGGCAGAGCTGGCCAGGAGGATGAGAGCTTGAGATGCTGGAGCAGGAGCTTGGCTATATCGCGTTCTTACTTACTTTTCCTCCTTTATTAACAATGAAAAAAGAAGATAAATGGTGCCTTTTTGTGTTTTAGTTATTTATTTTTGATTTTTTTTATTACATAATGTCAAGCCCCTGGCTCTGGAGGATTAACTCCCCTATTCATGATGCACGAGCAGCGGGTTTACCAACAACACTGCCAGCAGCTGGATGGAATACCTGGTATTATAATTGCAGCCATTATGGGGCCGCTTTGATTTTTATGTGTGTGTTTGGTTGTGTAGTGCAAGCATATAACTGATTCTGGGAGCTTTAAAATCGATTTTTAAAAACTTGACTGGAGTAGCGTTTTGTAATATAAATCGACCTATTTATTGTGAGCTCATTTTCAGCCTTGAACAAGTACAAAATAGAGGGTCGTTGCAGCGCGTGTTCAATGAAATGTTCTTACAAGTGAAAGGATTCTGTTGTGAGCTATTGGAAAGTTTTTAAACTTGGAAACCTTAACGTTGGAGATGAGACCCCCTTGAGAGATGATCATCAAAATCCATTTAATGTGACGAGATTCAGCCCCAGTGTTGTTCTCCACCTTTTCTTTTCAGTTTGTGAGCAATTTTGTACTTGGTAGGTCTTGGATTAATTTGTTTTGGCTTGGTTGTGTTTTCTGGAGTAAGTGTCACAGGAAAATCTCCCTGTTTAGCCTTGTCTGATTATGTTCACTTGCAAATCCCCAGATAAGAATCTTACAATTACATATGCTCCAGATCCAAAACCAACATTGCTGGGTTTATTTTCTGTTTAATATCTTACCCTGAATGAGTAGCTTTACCACCTGTTGCAGTGCCACGTGCTGCAAATGGAACCGACTTGCTCAGTGAATTCAGGTCAAAGTAGTTCAAGAGTCTGTGAATGTTGAGATGCCTTCACTGCTCTTGGAGCAGCACCCTGTGGGACCTCTCCTGCCCTACCTGCACTGTCATAGCAATCAGCTCCTCCACTTCCAACTCCTGTGAGGAGTCTGCTGTTATTTTCATAGTATTTACCGTCACAGTTTTATCACTGCAGATGATCATGTTTTAACTTCCAATTGACTGATTGCTCTGTTAAGACTGTTTTCCTCTTTCCTAACTTAACTTTCTTTTCCTGTTAGATTATTGTTCCTTTATGATCATTGCTATATGCGTTTGTACAAGTGGAATTAAAGATTCCTGTTTCCTCAGGCATTTTATTGTTGCAGAAGTGTGCCTGGCCTGCCTGTAATTTGAGATGCTTTGAGATGTTTCTTTTCCCTGCTAGTTTTCCTTGAGCGATGGGAGCACACTGGGAGGAGAAATGACTTGTAGCCTTTGGGAACCATTAAAATGATTTTAGGGACCAGCTGGTAGTTACGGCAGGGTATAGTTTGGATGCCACAGGGCATCAGGACAAATCTGTGGCAGGAGCTTTGCATGGTGTTTCTCAATACCCCCTCTTTTGCAGGTCACTGGGGCCGGTGCATCGGAGACTGTGGCGCAGGGGGTGTTCGGAGTCGGGCCGTCTGGTGCACCCACGTGGAGGGCTGGACAACATACCACGCAAACTGCGACCAGAAGGTCAAACCTGAAAGCCAGAGGAGGTGCTTTAAAGTCTGTGACTGGCACCTGGAGCTGTTTGAGTGGGAGGTTTCGGGATGGGACAGATGTGGGCTTGTACCCCGTGCTGGAGGTGAGGTGGAGGCTGGGGCTTGTGTCACTGCGCAGCACGGACTGCAGCGTCGGAGCGTTCGCTGCCTCCAGAAGCTGAACAGAACTGTAGTTGCCAATGAAATATGTGAGTATTTCACACCACAGCCTCCTGCTGAGCAAGCCTGCCTCGTGCCCTGCCCGCGGGACTGCGTCGTGTCCCAGTTCTCTAGCTGGTCCGAGTGTGGCACAGGCTGCGCCAAGAACTTGCAGCACCGGACACGGGCGGTCATCGCTCCTCCTCTCTACGGCGGAGCCCCCTGCCCAAATCTGACTGAGTCCAGAGCCTGCGGTGCTCTCACTTGTCCCCTTGGGGAGGAGGAGCACACCTACAGCCTCCGAGTTGGGGCCTGGGGTGAATGCCAGCCACGCCGTCCTAAAGACATCAGCCTGACAGGGAGGACTATGCCGGATTTGGGCTCAGACTCTGGAGAGCAAAGCACGTTTGGACTTCAAAGCTCTAAACTCCACCAGCATCTGGTGGAGGTGGAGATTGGTTACCAAACCAGGCAGGTCAGGTGTGTGAGGAGTGATGGAAAAGCTGCAGCGCTAAGGTAAGGGTGCCTCCACCTTCATTTCATCCCCAGTGGGCGTGTTTGATGGAGCACTTGCTCTCTGTGGCAGTGCCACAGCAAACACACTCCCGTTCTGGAGTTTTAAATGCTAATTTTGATGTGTTTTCTTTATGGTCCTATTTTTTTTTTTTAAATTTAATTCCCTTCTAGTAAAGGCAGCATATGCTGAACAGTTTGCATTCTTCTACAATTTGTGATTGCTTAATTTATTTTACGATTTTAATAATTCTCTTTTGGTGTTTTGTTGTTGTTTTGAGGAGGCATCAAGGAAATAGAATTATATATCACTTTGTACTGTTGCTGGGCTCTGGCTCTAGGAGAGGGAGGTTTCATTCTCATTCGTGTACTGCATATATTTGGCAGAAAGGGCTAAAATTGCACCGAGTTAAATTCCTTCATTCTGACACATAAACACTGCGTAAAATAAGTCTGAAGAATTTGGCCTTGGGATTTTACTGGAAGGTATTTGTTGGAGTGATTGATTAGAGAGCAAACCTGTGATTGTCGTCCCACTTGCTGAGGAGCCTTCCCGTCTGGGTACAACTTTTGGATGCTGATACTATACATGACTTGCTTTTCTTTCTTGTCCTCATGTATTTTATCTAACAGTTTCTATGTGTCTGTGTAGGTTCCTTTGCTATAATTCAAGTGTGAAGGTTACAGTAACATGCAGCAAATAATGGAAATCAGATTTATTCTCTCTGTTTCCTGCATTTAAATTTACACAATCTGGGTTCTGCTGTTTGACTTCGGGTTGGATTTGGGCCAGTGCCAGGAGCTATAGGTGACTGAGAAATTGATGGAGTTCTGAGAAAGTAAAGATTTCTAGAGAACTTCTCGTGTTCTGTTTTTTCAAGGATATTAGATGTTCTTGAAAAATCCTACTCCTGAAGTTTGCAGAAATCAATGTGTTTCTCAGTAATCTATAGCTCCTGGCGCATGCACAACCCCCGACTTCAGAGAGAGGGGGTTATTTTGCACCCAGTTCTCTGGGGTGTAAAATAACAGTTATTTTACATACTGAGGTGAAAATACACATCCTGGCCTTTTTCTTACCCCTTCCCATCACACCCAGAGCAAAGTACAGGTTTTTTTTTGTTGGCTGGGAAAAAAGTGAAGCTTTGTGAACTGTTCCAGCAGTTTCTAACCTCTTGGCTTCATTGCTTGTCTCTAAATATGTGCTGATGCTAAATATACAGATTTTATGCTCATGTAGCTGCTCGACTTCAGTGGAGTCATTTGTGACTTATGTTGCTGTGCGACCAGCAGCAGGTTTATGTCTGCCCACACTTCTTAGCTGTTCTGGTGCTTCTTGTGTCTCAGTCCTTCTCAGAGGCTCTGGGAAGGGGATCCTGACTTTGTTGAAGTTTCACTCGCTTTGCCCTCACATGCTCACAGTATTCACTGTGAGGATGTGGGAGGGAAGACACAGCCTCCTATAAATACTTTCTTTCTTGTGTTACTGTTATACATTGAATTTGTGGATGACAGTGCTGAGGAGCTTTAGTTCGAGGGACTCTGCCCCGATTGAGCCGGCTTCTTCCACCTTCTTTTCTGATTTTTTTCTGGTCTTGTTCAACATATTCATCAACAACCTGAATGAATCCTCAGCAAGTTTGCTGATGATGTAGAGCTGGGAAGAATGGCTAACATACCAGAGGGCTGTGTTGCCATTCGACATGACCTGAACAGGCTGGATAGTTGGGCAGAAAGGAACCTAATGAGGTTCAACAGGAGCAAGTGTAGGTCCTGCACCTGGGGAGGATCAACCCCATGTGTCACTATAGGTTAGGAGTAGACCTGTTGGAGAGTAGCCTTGAAGGGAAAGATCTTGGAGTCCCGGTAGGCATTCAGCTGGTCATGAGCCAACAGTGTGCCCTTGTTGCCAAGAAGGCCAGTGAGATTCTGGGGTGGATTAAGAAGTGTGTGGCCATTAGGTCATCCTCCTCTTCTGCCCTGGTGAGGCCACATCTGGAGTACAGTTCTGGGTTCCCCAGTTCAAGGGAGACAGGGAACTGCTGAAGAGAGTCCAGTGGAGGGCAGCAGAGATGACTGAAGGCCTGGAGCATCTCTTAGGAGGAAGACTGAGCCAGCTAGGACACAGAAGAGAAGAATGAGAAGAGACTCGATCTATGCCAGTAAATATCTGAAGGGTGGCTGTAGGGAGGATGGTACCGGACTGTTTCCAGTTGTGTCTGGTGACAGGACAAGGGGCAGTGGCCATAAACTGGAACACAGGAGGATTCATTTAGAAATAAGGAAAAGACTTCTTTACAGTGCAAGTCCCAAAGCCCTGGGACAGGCTGCTCAAAAGAGGCTGTGGAATCTCCTGCTCTGGAGAAACTCAAATCCTACTTGGATGCAGCCCTGTGCAATGTGCTTTAGGCAGGGGGATGGGAACTGGTGATCTCTTGAGGTCCCTTCCACCTCCAGTGATTCTGTGATTTTGATCTGTACCCCTTTCTGAGAGAATACAGGTCTATTAGCCACCTCCTAACAGACTTTTCTGCTGAGGTTGTGTCTCAGATTTACTGCAGAGAGCTGAGCTTGACCCTCACTCTCACTCTGAGTACAAGAGGAAAGTCCGTTGATTGCAGAGCACAAAATGTCATGTCATCTTACAGAGCCCACATAGCCATGTGTTTCTCTGTTCTCTGGATTTAGAATCCAAACCTAAAAATCCAGCCTGAAAACCCATCTGAGTTTAATTCCAGGGCTGGGAGTGTCACTGATATCAAGTACCCCTGACAGCATCTCCCTTTGAGTGTATCCTGGGAACGTCCTCCTGGTGTGCAGCACATTTGCTGCCGTTCTTTGGAAGAATGAACCCGATCTTGCAGATGTCGCTTTACAAGAGCGATGATGGTTTGGCTGCTGATAAAGAAGAGTAAACGTGTTTGCATGACCCTGTTGCAGAATTTGGCAGGCAGCCAGGCATCTGCTCTAAAACTGGAAAGAAAGCGACTTATTTGTGCTTTTTTATTTTCTCCTTCAAGGTTTCCTATTTCCACTGATACTCTTGAGTAAGTATCAACAAGAGATACACATTAAATTCCAGTAAAACTGAGGTGAGAGAGGGGGCTATCCCAAGGCATGCTGCAAAGGTGAGCTCTGAGCTGCTGGTCTGCCAGGGCTTTGCCACCACCCAGCTCTCACTGCTGCCCTATTCTTGAGAAGAGTGGGATAGATAATTGGAGCAGCCAGCTAACCACCCCGACCGGTCCAAGGCCGTGTGACATGAGGAGCCATAGGCTCATCTGCATAATGACGGTGCTTGCCGGATGCCATCAGAGAATGGGCTTTTGCCAAAAGGTGGGTTTGGTAGACTTCGGTGGAAGCTGCTTTTTTAAAGACTGCAAGATTGAACATTTTTCCTTTTTAGAGATGTCAGGTTACTGGCAGGACATTCATTTTGGCCTCTTTGCTAACAAGTTGGAGATTGATGGGAATGACACAGGAGAAAGGGGTGTCCTTTCTCTTGTGAAACAGGTAGCAGGAGCAGCAGGAAATACGCCAGATACTTGTCTTCATTTTTTCACCGATGCTTAAGCTAAACAGTTGAACTCTCCTTTGGTTTTAAGGTGGTCCCTTGGGTAGGAACTGAAGAATCCTTTCCACTATAAGGAACTTAGTGGTTTTGTTTAACTAGTTGGTCCTATGAAGATCCGTGTGTCTGTACCAGTGCTGAAGCTGGAAGCAAAAATCCAGTGTAAACAGGAGTTCCTTGGAGAGGAGCACAAGTGTGTAGAGGATTGGACGTGCTGTATCAGGGAAAAAGATCTGAGGAATGTTTTTTATGAGATATTTTCTGCAGTTTAGAGGTTCTTCAGTTAACTGAGTGGAAGGAACACTGAGAAGGGTAAAAGGGGGAAAGACTTACTTGAAAACACTTGAAATGAAGAAGATTGAACAGCAGAACATCAACAGACCTTGAGATAGATTCATGTCTGCTCAGACACTGTTTTGGTGAGGAAACTATATTAGTGAAAATACAAGTTATATCTTCAAATCAGAATGATTTTATGGATCTGATTTTAAGCTTTTAAAGACACTGTTTTAGGTAGAATTAAAATTTCCATTTCGGAAAAAAGTTTTAGTTTTGCATTTAGATCTGATCTCCAGTAATAAATTCAGACATAAGCACTTCTGTGCATTGAAAGAAAAAAAATGTTGAAAAGGTTGCTAGGGATGGATGTGCTAGAACCTCTGCTCTTTTTGGTTTTCTGACTTGTGACAGCTGTTAAAGATCTACTGGAGAGTTTGACTGTAATGAAGTTTGTCAAGGGCAAGTGTAGGGTCCTGTGTCTGGAGAGGAATAACCTCCTGCAGCAGTACAAGTTGAGGGTTTACCAGCTGGAGAGCAGCTTTATGGGAAAGGACTCAGGATACCCAGTGGAAAACTGTCTGACCATGAGTCAGCAATGGGCCCTTGTGGCCAAGAAAGCCTGTATTCTCCTGGTGCATTGAGTGGGACCATCAAGTTGAGAAAGGTTCTTCACCAATTCTGCTCTGCCCTAGTGAGGCCACATCTGGAGTACTGTGTCCGGTTCAAGAACAACAGCGAACTGATGGAGGAGATACAGCAAAGGGTTATGAAGATGATGAGAGGACTGGAACACCTCTTATGAGGGCAGACTGAGGGACTAAGGTCTTTTCAGCCTGTAGAAAACTGGGGGGAGATCATGTCAATGTTCATAAAATATGTAAAGGGCAGGTGTCAGGAGGACCAGAGCGGTCTTTTTTCAGTGATGCTCAGCAACAGGATGGGGTCGCAGGCACAAACTAGCACATAGAAAGTTCCGCCAAAATGTAAGGAGGAAATCCTTTACCTGGGGAGTATCAAGCCCTGGAATAGACCACCCAGGGAGGTTGTGGGTTCTCTGGAGATACTCAAAATCCAGCGCAACCTGCTTTGTCAGGGGGTGTTGGGTTAGATGCTCTTTAGAGGTGCTTACCCCTACCATTTTGTGATTCTGTGTGTTAACAGTGAGAAAAAGGCATGTGGGCACTTGCATTCCTTTTTTTGTTGTGTTTTTGGGTTTTTTTGATGTTATTTAGGTTCGATACTACCAACTGCTAGGCATCAAATCCTAAAGAAATGTAACCTGGTTTTCTAACCTGATGTGTATGTACTCACGAAGAGTATTGAGAAGTTAAATCCAGGAGCAAACAGTTTTAGGGTCTTTTATATTGTTTGGATTAGGAGTCGTTTTAGGTACATATTTCTTCAGCTCTGCATTCTACATGTAAGATAGCAACAATGATATAATAGAGTTGGATTTGGGTTTCTGTTTACTTTGCCTTTGTAAGTGAAAATTCAGGTCAAACTCAGTCGAGGAATAACCCATCCTTCAAGGCTGAAGTAGAGCAGTGTTCAGCTCTTTTATTTGCCTCTGTAATTTGAATTTCCATTATCCATTGCCTAGTGGTTTGGGCTTAACCACTGTGCTTCTGTGCTCTTTTGGAAAAAAAACATTTGCAGCTTCTAGTGTTGACATTCTTCTGTTCTCTGGATGAATACAGAAATTTGTAGTCTGGAGGTGGAAACACTGGGCTGTAATACGCTAGTTGATGGTTATGATTCTGATCTGGGAGAGATGTGTGTTCACATTCTTCCCAGAAGATGCAGGAATCCAGCTTTGGTGCTCAGGCTTGAAAACAAATCTCTGAGCTATTGGATAAGAAGGTTTTATTTTCTGGTGTTCTTCTAAAAGAGTTTGGTCTCTCATTTCCTTTGCTTTTATTAAAAGGAGCCTGAAACAAAGGAACAGTGGCAGCTTTTTTTCATTAATAATGAAATTAATAATAACAGAGCTTTTCTGTTTTCAAATGGTGCCAAAAGCCAGCTCCTTTGCAGGCTGGATTTTTCAGTGTCTGCGTAGGCTGCACAGTGTAACTCGGCAGTTAGTTTTGATTGAAAGAGGAGCTGATGCATCAGTTTTGGAGACACCAAGACTTAGATGTCTTGGACACCAAAACCCTGTGTTTGTTTGGATTATAGGTCTGCCTTTCCCTTTGGTCGGTTGTTTGTTTACACCAGAGTACGAAAGAAGCTTCCACTGCACAGATTCAACATGTTGTATCACCGGCATCCGCAATAGCCCTGGCTGCCCTTGAGAACCCTAAAATACGTTACAAGTCCTGGAAGGTATTCCTGTTAATACTGATTGCCAGTCTCCTAAGGGGAAGAAGTGTTTGGGTGCCATCAGATACATGGCCAGACAACATCCATTATTAGATCCAGATCACAGAATTGTTACAGAGACCTCCAAGATCATTATGCCTGACCGTCAACCCAATGCCACCATGCCCACTAAACTGTGTTTCCAAGTGCCAGATCTACATGATTTTTGAACATCATGATTTTTGGTGGGCAGTGACTCTACCGTCTCCCT
The DNA here is from genome assembly GCA_013400115.1 of Rhinopomastus cyanomelas. Taxonomy (NCBI): domain Eukaryota; kingdom Metazoa; phylum Chordata; class Aves; order Bucerotiformes; family Rhinopomastidae; genus Rhinopomastus; species Rhinopomastus cyanomelas. The sequence continues at coordinate 321,999 of VXBP01007016.1, read as the reverse complement.
GGGCAGCCTGTCCCAATACCTTAGCACTCTTTAACAGCAAAGAGCAGTTGGTGCTTATTCCAGCAGCCTCTGAGGTTAAGTAGTTGGTCAAAGAATAGGGCACAACATTAAGAAAAGGGAAGAAATGAAAATGCGCTGTTCCCAGTGTAACTTACCTCAGTTTGGGATTTTCTTGTTCTGCAGCACGCAGATTTGCACATGGGTTCTCCAGTCAGGCTTGACACTTCTCAGGAGCCTTCCCAAGCTGCTGGGGGAGAGCCTGACTGCTGAAGTGATTCCCTGTCCTCCTGGTGCCGCCTTCTGTTCCAGTATCATTGGCATGGCCATAGCTGCTTAACGGGCCAAAATATTTTGGAATGATCCTTTTGCTATTAAAAGTTCAGCAGTAATCAGCTATCACATCCAGAAATATAAGGAAATGCCTCACCTTTCGTTCTGAAGGCATTGATATGGTTGGGATAGAAAACTAGGGATTGTTTCTGTGCTCTGCCCAGCTTGATTTAATGATCTTGCTCCTTTCCCCCTCTGATAGATGTGTTTCCACTCATTTCCTTGCAGTGGATGTGATCACTGTGTGAGTGTGCAGGTGTAAAAGAGACATGAGTAGATTTCCTTTGAATTAGAGGTTTTTATGAGGGGTTTATTCCTCTTCAGTACACAAGAGAGTAAGAAGGTTCTCTGCCACTCGAATGAGGCTTTGTGCTGCGGTTGTCTGCTGACAGATCCATCTTGTGCTGCAGGCAACGTGAGGTCCATTGTGAAACAATTCCTGTAGTTTTAAAATCCTGTAGTTTTACAATCAAAGTGTGTAACATAGAAAAAAGCATCAGTCATGTAAGTACCCTATAATATTACAGTTACTAGATTGAATCCCGAGAGTAAGATTGAACTCGGTACATTAATACACAGAAAGTCAGTCTGAAAACAGTATCTGTCCCCAGGAGCTCCTTCCTCTCCCTACCTGTTCCCATGCAGCCACAGTGGCACAAACACACGTCTGATTTGCAGCCTCAGATCCGTGTCTTGCACGTCTGGGCTTTATCTCGATTAGAGTGTCCTAAATACATCTGTGACATGAAAGACTCTGTCTGAATTTCATGCAAAAGCGTGTTTTTACATTTGTCTTTGTGTTGCTTGGTGTCACAATTAATTCGACTTTCAGGCTCTGAATGAGCAGGTACAAGTTAATTAGATTTGCTTTCTGTTAGGCAGTTGCATGTAATTCTCCCTCAAAAACATCGACTGGAGCAGAACGATGGAAATTGCCAGCTCTGTGTCTTGTTCACCTTAGGGTCAATGAAGTTATCTTTCTTAGCCTTTTGTAGTAGGAGCAAGGGAGGAATTTTCAGGGAAAAGAAACAGCAATTCAGTCTTTGCATAGTTCAGAGGCTTTTGCAAATAGCAGGGATGATTGCTGGGCAGAGATGCCTTTTGCTGACGGTGTCAGCACGGGTTTGAATCCATTAGGAGAGATATTGTAGGTATTATCTTGATAACAATTGGAGCTAGCAATATTAAATTTAAGAAAGATCTCTAAGCAGATTTGTAAAGGCTTTATTTGCTTGGTATTTCAGCAGAGATCAGACCAGACTTAAACTTCCTTTGCAGTGGCACTTTCTCAAAACTGGATTTGTGTTTTCATACTGGTCTCTGAATGCGAACTTTTGATCACTCATTAGAATGTGAGATCAGTCACCCTCCGTGCTGTGTTCTTAGATAAAATAAAGTTTACTAAAGCCACCAGTAGGATGGTGGTTTGCATGTGGTATTATTTTATCTACTCAATATGAGGAGTTCTTGTTTCTTGTTAATGTTATCGCATGGGTGGTTCAGCTGGTAGCTGTTGGAAAATAAGGAAAGGGAAAGAAAGTTTGTCATCTGTGAGCCTTTGCCTTACCTCATGTTACAGACAAGCCTCAAAAACACTGGATTAGGGAGTACAAATTAAATGATTATTACTTCTCAGTACTTGCTTCAATAGTATTGATGTTTTGCATCAGAGACAGCTTTGCAGTCAGTTGGGTTTGACACTTAATAAAAGCATGAGACATCTCTCTGATTTATATGCAAAAATTAGTATTTTTGGGTGTGTGTGTGTAACAGCCTGTTTCTGTTTTATGAAGTTAAAAATTCAGTGCATTCATGCTCACAGCCCCTGTGAGATTAATGAGGTTTAGTCTGGGGAAAAGAACAGACAGAAAGTTGTTACACTTTATTTTTAGTTTGAAGTGTAGATGTAAACCACTAAGTGCTGCGTTTTGCTGCCAGTTGAGGATCTGGTCAAACTTGATCAGGTATCAGTGGGAGTAGTCCTATTGACCTTTGTGAAAATGGGACCAATTTCTAGACTGGAGGAGAAGCGAGTGACTGTTCTTTATCGTCTCTGCTCCCCTGTGAGACTGCCCTGCAATCCCAGAATGATTGCCCCAGTCTATTTTCTTTAACGAAAGTTAGGTTAGTCAAACTGTGCTGTAAGTAATGCCAAGCGAGGTAATGGCTGGTTCCCTGGCAGCAGCTCTGGACTTCACACCTTTTAAGTGTACCTGCGTTTGCTCCTTGCAGTTGGCAGAAGCCTGGCTGTGAGCAACTGGAGGCTGGAGAGGACAAATTTAGGAACTTCACACTGAGCTCCTGTAGGGTCTTAATTTCAGCAGCCAATTTGCATCATCTGTACAACACTAGGCAGAAGTCAGAAAATAGTGCTTCCTTTTTCATTATATTTTTTGGCCCCATCCCATCCTTTTGTGATGTTCTAGTTGTCTTCTCATATGTACCTCAGTCCTCTTCTGGTTTGTCCTTCCTCACTGTGTTACCTCACCTGTCTAGGGTTTTTGCGAGGCAGAGGTTGATTTGCCATTTTTGGAGATGAGTAGTGACTCTTTGGTTGATCTCCAGCTGGGGTGAGGTGGATCAGCAGTGGTCATGCTCTGTGGGGTCCTTCTCAGTGCGCTCTGAGAGCCACCAGCTGGCTGAGACACAAGTGGAAGACCAAGGAAGAATAGTGACCTCAGTCTGAAGGTTTGTCTTCTTCCAGAAGTACTTGCCATACTTTTCCATATTGTTAAAGGCTTTGTAACCTTGAAACTCTCAAAAAACCTTGATGCCTAACCTCAGCAGTTGTGAGCTCTCTGTGTCTTTGATTTGTCATGTTGGAAACCCTCTGACCGAGCCTGACAGCATTTGTTTAATAACAGCTTCAAAGCACAATAGTTTCTTATTAGTGGGTGATTAATTATTTCTTAAAGTAGTTGAGTTGCCCAGCAGAATGTACTGACACTTGGATGGATGGATTGATGGATGAATGGATGAATGATGGGCAGCTAGTCTTCTGTGCAGGGTGATGGGAATGGTTAACAGTGCTCATATTTCTTCTGGGCTTGGCATTTGTTTTCCATCCTGGATAAACTGTGAATTTCTGGCCACATGGGAGCAAATGTAGTACCTTTTGCACCCTCTTGAACTTGTGATAAGTGAGGTGTATTGTCTGCAAACTACTTGGCATGCAAGGCTGCACCCTGAACTCGCTGAGAATGTGTTATGTGCACTGCATTACAGCTCCTCTGTCTTTCTTTGCAATGGTGTTGATGACTTCTGACTTAGCCTAAATGACCACAGAGTTCTTCAAGGCTGAAATATTTGGTGAGGGGGTGGTCTGGATTGAAAAATAGTACGTTTACTGAGTAAGACCTTCTCAGCTGTTTCTCTGTTTTCTTATGGCAGCTTCTGCCTGCAAGATCCTCTCCCTTTGACCTCCCGGTCTTGTATCATTGCTAAAGACTGTGAAACGTCGGAGTGGTCCACATGGAGTGCCTGCTCATGGACCTGCGGCTGGGCAGATCTCACCCCAGGCTTTCGGAGCCGGCGCCGCAGTGTGCGGAGCGTGGCTGTGGGCACTGGGAAGCAGTGTCCGGAGCTGGAAGAGAGAGAAGCCTGTAGCTCAGGAGGGAAGGAGCTACTGCAGCCTTGTCCCAGGTACACTCAGCTTTTGGAAGTAAAGCAGCCTGTTTGCTGACTGCCTTGTGCAAAGCAACTGTCCTGCTCAGTGTTTGTGTGTGGGGGGAGCTGCATGTCATGGTTTCTCTCTGTGTCACAACGGTCATTGATTTCATCTTTGTTAACTGTGATGAGTGGTATTATTCACTGTTAGTAATACTCTTGTAATTGTTGCTATTATCATTATTGCTATTACAGTAATTACACTTATATGAGAAATAAATTACACCCACTACAGTTTATATTTTCATATTTTTAAAATTGAAAGCAGATATTCTTGTTCTCTGATGGGGCTTTTGTAGTGATTGCTGTTTCGGAGAATTTCCTCAGCTGCACAGAGACTGGGCAGATCTCCATGGCTGTGCTTTTGTTGGCTTTGAAATTGTAATTTTTACATGAGACTTAACAATTCCCCTTCATCTCCCCAGAAAAATAGTTTTCCCAGTCCTCGTTGAGGAAAATGGGAACTAATTAAAGGCAAGAAGTTGGACTTGACTTAGCCGTCCTGTGGGTACTTCTTCTTGAAAAGGGAAGCTTTGCAGTCCTGAAGTGCTTGCTCGGTTTATGGCAGTCTCTGTTCTGGGAGGATGTGAGGGTCTCGCCTTTCTGGTCTGCGAATCCATGGTGTTATGTTTGGCCGGGCTACCATAGGGGGTTGGTAGGTTGCTTTGCAAAGAAAATAAAGTATTGCTTAATTTTTCATGTTCTAGGATGAACTGCAGAAAGTTTCAAGATTGATAAAATATCGTGTGTGTGCAATCAGATCTCCCTGCCTGTGAGTGAGGGTGTTTCATAGTAGGTCCGGTCAGTGCTCTTAGCTTAGGAGTTTCTGGAGCTTTACTGGGTCCTGACAAAACCTTTGATAAAGCCTTTGCAACACACATTTCCGGGGAAGGTGTAACCTGTGAAAGTGTCTCTGTATCATCTGTCTCATTCAAAATCAAATGCTGATCATTTTCATGCACCCTGCTAGCAAAAGAGAGGAAGTATGAAAAAAATAATGTTCTGTTGCTTGATTACATCCTATGAAAAAGCTCTTGCAGAGTGATTTTTTGCTCCTGCCCAAAACGCACCTCGATTTCAAAGACAATGGATTAACACATTGTCTCGCTGATTTTGTACAGGAGCGTGGGTGCAGGTGACACCTGATTGGAGCAGAACGACTGGAGTTCATCAAGCAGTGAGCAGACACTCTCCCTAGTTTCTCACTTTCTGACATTGCACTGTATTAAGGTGCAAATGATTGTAGGAGCTTGGCGTGGAGCCAGGAGAGCCCAAAGGGTGAGAACCTGCATAGTGCTGGTAGTTTTCTGGAAGCATCGCTCTTGCTGTAGAGAGAAACTTGTTCTTTTGCTATATCACTGCTATGCCCAGGTTTTCATGAACCTACAAACTCTCCCCATTGTGCCATATGTGAGCATTTTCTGTCCTTCAGGCAGTACCCCCAGGGAAGTATCTATGTGAACTAGGATGAGCTGCCTAATGAGTTAGTCCAGAAAAACACAACAGTGCACTCACAGGTTAATAGAGCTGTTTTAACTAAAAATATTGCAAAAAAAAAAACCCCCACAGTATTTGGTATTTAGCTGATATTTCAAGAGATGCAATATCAGGTGGTCAGCTGGGGCCTTCTCCCAGTATGCAGTGCTGGGGAGAATTTGACACTGGTTAGCAGTGAAGTTAGTAGACTTCACTTTGACCATTCAGTGCTGTAGAAATGAGCAGGAATGAAAAGCTGTGATGTTGCAGTGTGTGCCGTGGGTGTACTAGACATAATGCTGTGGGAGGCAGAATTTTTGTTAATGAACAGAAAGATTTTAAAGTAAGCTATTTAAGTGTCTTCAGCTGGCAGAGACCGTTAGTGGTCCGTGTTACAATGTACAGCCTAGTGAGTTAGTGTGGGTCTTTGCAAACTAGTGTCTGAGAGACTGGAAGTACTTCAGGCTGGAAGGCTTTCAGCTGCAGGGGGATGTAGTGTTAATCTCCATGAAGTAATATAAAGAGCCTTTGATGCTCCTATTCTCCTTAGTTGAGCATATTCTCTTTGCAGCGTAATACCTAGAAAGCTGCTTTCTTTCCCTCCTTCAATATGTGCCACCTCATCTTCAGCTTTGCTGAGGCTTACCAGTTATCTCTTCTTTCTTCCCCTTACAAGAAGATGATGAGTTTTAAGGAAATAAAAGCAGAAATAAAAGGCTCTCTCCTTCATTTGCCTGGTCTCAACATAAACCATTCATTCTTTCTTTCTGGCTTTGCCTAATCAGATTAGCCTTAAAATCTTTTAAGGTGAACATCCTGTTAACTTTCCCAGTTCCTGCAAACCTGCTCTTTGCTATTTTTTGTTTGATTGTTAAGACAAGTAGTCTTTCCTGTAGCTTTATTCTTTGGGCAAGAATTTTCCAAAGCATGCTGCAGGCACAGCAAAGATAACGAGTGAGGGCGCAGACCTTTTTGACTCTGAGCAGAGGGAGGAAGGGGATTCTCTGGTTTTTCTTGTGGGTGCAGAGAGCACCCTGTGACAGGAGCCTATTGCAAGGTACATCCGCCAACACATAAACCCGGCAGCCCAAGCACTTGGAGAGCTGTACTCAGCAGGGAGAGATGGGTGAAGTTCTATTCCAGCCTCATAAAAATATCCGTAGAGAAAAAAAACACCTTCATCCTCTGTTAAGTGCTACCAGTATGCCCACGGTGAGGTTACAAGTTAAGGGTCCCATCAGAGGTATCTGGCAGTTAGTGTAAATGGAAGGTCTTTTAATTTTATGGCTGAAGTTCGCAATAACTTCATTAATCAATAGTTTAAATGCAAGAAAATAAAACACTTTAACTGCATGTCGGGCTTCAGAGCTTTGTGCTTTGTTTTACTTTTGGTTATTTGTTCTGAAGGGATTAGATTAAGCACTTAAAAAGCTTAAATACGTAGGAGGTGATTCATCTTTCTTTTATTGTGGTATAAATTTGGGATAGTTCAATTAAAGTGAATGGGTATATACAGGTATAAAACTTGTGTAAGCGCTAAGAGCATAAGTCCTATAGACTAAAGAGACCAAGAGGTTCCTATAAATTGGAGAAATATTGAGCACTTGTTTGTTGCATAACTGTCACTGAATCATCACTTTTAAAACAATGTATTATATCATTTTTATCCGTGATGTGGAGCTTTCATGTTCACTGGGAATAGGTAGATTTTACAGAATTATGATTTTGTCTTTAAATTGTTCATTTTCCTGGCAGTTGCTACGTTACAAGACAGGGATTTAGGCAAAAAAAAAGACCCTCTTTGCTTTGTTGGAATTTCAAAGCTTTTCAGCAGTTGAATGATGGAAAATAGGAGAGTTTTAAGACTTGATTTTTTCAGAAGACTTGAGGTTACTGCTAAGACACAGATGTGACATTGTAACTTTGGAAATGAGGCCCATTGTGTGTCCCAATTAAAGACAAGGCTTTGGTATGAAGCAGGGATGACTTGAAAGGAAATGCAGGGAACTGCACTAGGAGGCTGCTGGAATTGTGCTTTGGAGTGATAGCAACACTCTTCAGGCCTTTGACCTTCCCTGGTGTCAGGTCATGCAGCAATGATCTGCATTCAGTTGGGAAGCTTTGTTCGTTCCCTCGGATCAGGAACCATCTTCGGTTCTCCAGCTTCACACTGGGCACATCTCCTCTGGCTGTGGTTAGGTGTCACAGTGCAAGAACCCACATTGCTTGGATTGTAATAGAAACCAGTGGGATTTGCTTTTCTGTTTCCTCAGCTGGTTGTTTAGCAGGGGGTTTCAGAGTAATGCTTAGATGGCAAAGGTGTTCAGGTTTATGAGCCAAGTTGCCTCCTAGGTAAGTCAAGCATACACTTTATTATTTCTGAACCAGCAGGATTTGCTTGCCCATTTTTGTAAGCAGACTGATCCAACTGTCTGGATTATGGAGGTCTCCATTTGGTAAGGTAACAGTCAGGAGTGAACTCTGTCAACCTTTGAAGTAGCTAGACCTCCTGTAACTCAAATACTATCATAAAAAAACCCTGCAACAAGCCTATTGGAAAGCTGAAGGGAAAGGCAGGGAATTTTTTACTACAGTTAGAGGTCTATAGGTTAGCATGGGTTACAGCTGGGACTGAAACTGTACTGAGTTCACACCAATTTACCTAGATAATGGTAGGAGTTAAAATGAAATGCTAAATGTGTTGACATTTGAAATTGTTGTCACCGGCATAGGGATCACAAGGGTGTACCGGAGCTGACCACCCTTGATCCAAACATATGTTGCCCTTTCTACTTCCTGAGTTAGCTCTTCACCTCTGGAGGTGGTGACTGGAGTGATGGGTGGTACTGGCCCCTTAGCTTAGTGCTAGTACAGCAGGTTTCTGGTACAGTCTGCTCTCACAACAGGATGTCCATAGTGCCATTGGTGGTTTTGGTCATCTTCATTTGGCTGTAGAAATTACAGTCGTGTGGTAAAACCCCACTGTTTGATGTTGCTAATAATTTGCAAGTATTGCTTTGAGATCACTGAAGTTACTGAAGGCCCCAAGTATTTGCTAGTCTTTCTATCTTGCTAGTGGCTATTAACAAGCTTCTGGTTAAATATAAGTAGAGATTATACATTTAGTTTCTTTTCATTGAGCTGCAGTAATTCTCCTTGTCTTTAGTGTAGTCTGTAGATGGACAAACTAGCACTAAGCATCAGCCACGCTGATCAAACCCCTGCAAAGAGGCTGCCACAAAGCTGCCTGAGATCACTGCATCTGCCTGGAAAGGTCTTGCATTAGGTTTCCCACTCAGTGGGACTGCAATCCCTTGGATATGTTTGTGGTACAGTAGGCTCCTTAATGGCTGTGAGAATGTGTGCCCTTTAAACGTGTAATGCTTGGAGGTCAGGATTTGTTACTGGCAACTCCAGACAGGCAAGGGTACATCCAGCTGGGAAAAGCAAGATGGGCTGATAAGGCTGAGGCTTTAAGCTGCTCAGAGCTAAGCAGGTGCTGGCTGGAGCACCTGATAGCAGTTCATTAAAGACTGCTCTGTGGTGTAGCACAGTATCCACTTACTCTGGGAAAATATCTTAGGGGATTTTTTTTTTTAATTTTATTTTTAGATTCAGGGGCTGATGTAGTTTAATTATCTCTGAGCTCAGGTTTGGTTATTTTGCATAATTTTAATCACTGGTGGCCTAATTTTCCTAGGTGTTAACTCCTCTAGCTCACACTGAATAGAAGCAGGTGCTCATACCCCTGGAAGTGAGTCTTTAGCATCCAGAGTTCACAGCTGACTACCTAAGCCAGATAGTGCTAATCATTTTGTCTTACTCAGTTGTTGTTTTAACAAATACTTCCCTAAAACCACTATTTCCATGGCTGCAGAAAGGTGCGTGTGTTGTATATTAGTTTTGAAAGCGTAGACCTGAGGAGCATGGAGTTGTCCTGCAGTAGTGCGGAGGAGGAATCCTCTTCACTTTGTGTTTGATGAAGAGCACTTTTCATTGCCTTTATGGTAAGAAGAAGGTTGTATTTAACACTGTGGGGTCAAGAAAACTACTAGAAGAAAAAAAATAAAACACAGCTGTGCTTTATATGTTGTGGGAGTTTAGGTATTTTGTGCTGGTCACGTAGGACATGTGTTCTTTATTGTCTTCTCTGTTGCTAATAAACCCATGAGCACATCCAGATTTGCCCATGGTAATGCATTTTATTTAATAGAGCACAACAGCTTGTTTGAAAAGTACTTGTAAATGAAAAGTAATTGGCAGTATTCACAAATGTTTCCTGTGAGCACGTTACACAAGTTGTGTTTTGTGGCTACAAGTGATTCTTATGCCCATAGTTGCAACATGAGGAGTTAAAAGAGTGTCGATGTGGGCTCAGGCAAACGAATTATTTTTCTGTAATGTTGAGAGTCATGTTTCCTTGCCGCAGCTGTAGTCAGGAACAGACTCTCACAATGGAGAACACACGGAGTCACAACGTGGAAGGTGTTTTCTGCAGAGGCACCCCGTTGTGCTGGAGTTTACAGTGATCAGTCAGCAAGTTAATGAGCATTGTTTTAACAGCCATGGATCTGCTCTAAGAGGACAGAGCAGTTGTCCAGAGGATAAAAGGAGGATATTATTTTACATACTTTATATTACACAAAGCCCAAGGATTGTTTGGAAAAAGTAAACTATGAAATTTAGAGGAGCAGAGGAAGAAAGAATCACAAGTGTGAACAGATGGCTTGTAAAATTGATATTGTCTGAGATTTGCATTTGGGAAGCTAAGGAAGACTCTGGGCTTTTATTTACTCTGCTGATACAGTGGAATGTGAATCAATATTATACCTGTGAAAACTTCTGTATTAGAAGTATATTCTAAGCTTCTGAACGTGACAGGGAAATAACATTTGCTTTCCACTGCCACGCAATGCTGTTTTCCTTACGTGTTGACTAAGCTCTTCCTGGCAATGACGATTGTCTGTACAGCTTTCACAGATCCGCGCCCTTCCTTGAAAGCCACTAATGCTCTTTAGGTGTGAATGGAATATTGAATGAAAGTATTTTTCTCTAGAGCTTGCTGTGTATCACAACTCCTGGAAACTGAAATGAAAGACCTGAGTTACTTTAGCCAATCCCTTGCAGAAATTGGTGGTACCCCAGGCGTTTATAAAGCTGTCACCTGTAGAAAAGCCGCCTGGTGCTTGGAGCTCCACTGACGTATGTGGGGTTTTAGCTATTAAGAGCCTTTCAGAGTGAGGTGTTCAGCTCCTGGCAGAGAGAAGTGGTTTAGTGGTTTGAGCTGCATGCTTGAAAACTAGTTTTTGCACTTACTGAAACCTCTTAATCTTTGTTCCTGCTTTGTACCCTCCTCAAAGGTGCTGGTGGGATGATTGTAGTGTTTCAGAGTGCTTTGGAGGTTAGTGCTGTGTAAAAAGTTTTACACAAGCACTCCAGACAAAGAGCAAATACTTAACCTTTATAAACTTAACATTCAGGATGTTTCAAGGCATTTATACAGGGAAGTGTTGCTATAAAGATTAAACCAATTGTACTTTACCATCTCATAAAGTACCGCTCCCTCACCCATCACCTTTCCAGAACTCTTGTTCTACCTGCCCTTTTTTTATTTCCAAAGGTTTGCCTGGAGGACTTCTGAATGGAAAACTTGCCAAGTGTCTCTCCTCCTTGACCAGCACGACCCTCACCACCACAGGCACACGGGTCTTTGTGGAGGTGGCATACAGACCAGGGAGGTCTACTGTGTCCAGATCACCACGGAACTTGGGATGCACCGACTGAAGGAAGGTGGGTGCGTGGGGTCATTCTTAAATGGGGAGGAGTATAAATGCAGGCAAGATGCAGTCATGAGTAGCTGATACCCTCATGGTATTCGTGCTTATGTAGAAAGGTGTTACTTAGCATCAGAGGGAGCAGGAGGGCATAGTCCTTAGGATGTGAGGAACTGCCAGGAGGTGTGACCTTCTAGGGTAGATTGCTTCCAAATCTGTAGGTTACTTGTGCTGAAGGGTTTCAAAGGATGAAGAAGCTAAATTTTGCTTGGAGTTTTCTTCCTCTGTCCTGTATCAGGTAGCCCAGCCCTTTGGTAGCTGAGTACACTTGCCTGTGGTTTTGGTCCTGGTTTAGAGTATAAAAAAAGGTGTCATATGCTATTCCAGATACGGCTTTTGTATCTGCTTCAGAGTCACACACAATCTTTTTTGTGATTTGAAGGGGAAAGCAAAAATAATATTGTCACAACTTCTGAGCAGGCAGACAGTTTTTGGATTCTGGAAGTGAGTTATATTTCTTTTAGAAGAATAATGAGTAGATATGGATGCGTGATGAATAATTCATCTTAAGCTGTTTTATTTACTCCGTGTAGTGTTCTTGCAGAATATGGTTTTGAGAAGACATGTAAGATAATAAGAACACAGTATCATATCTTAGATTTATTTACTTACAAAGGCAAAGCAGGTGTTTCCTGGACATCCATTGCGTCCTAGCATCCCGCGTGGAGTTTGAGATTAGAGAAAACCAGACCCATTTCAATCTGTACTAAGTCCACACATAGTTACTGCTTCACCTCTCCCAAGCATCTGGCGCACCTTGCTCTCCCAAGATAAGTGTGCAAGTGTGTTAGGCACACTTTTTCAGAGTAAGAAAAGTGCTGTTGGTGAGAGATGTGTAGCATTTCTTGACAGTAGTCTTCATCCTTCTGACCACTTCTGTAGTCCATGCATCCACTCTACCTGGAGTCAGTGAGCAGCAAGCTTTAAGCCTGTAATTTCATTTGATTTCTTTATTCTTTTTCAGTATTGTGAATTACTCAAGAAGATCTAGAGGAATGCATCTGAAACCCTCACACCATTGTAATTCATAACACAATTGGTGCTATATATCCAGTGTGTGGACACCGGCAGGTTTTTCCTGTGTTCAAAGTTCAGTTCAATTTAAAAATTGCAAGTCCTCCCCTCAATAAAAAGAGAACACTGGGATGCTTCTTCCTTGTTTTTACAGTTCTAACCCTTTCTTTTAAAAGAAAGAAAGAACCTGAAATGTGCAGAGCAGTTGTACAGTGTGCAAATTGTTTCAAGGCAATAGTGCAAATTAGCAGTTGTCCCCAGAATGTGAGAACCCCATCTGCTGTCCTCATAGACACATGCAGATAGAAGAGGGAAAGCATTCACTACTACCCTCTCTAACCAGTAACACTCAACGTGTCTCATTTACTAGCTGATCAACTTTAATTCTATGAATAGATAAAGAATGGCATCTTTTCTGGCCATCTGAACTCATAGAATACTTTTATTAATCACTAGGACATCTCATATTTTATTGTACCATTTCTCTGATGATGGGGAGAAGATGAGGAAGTTAATCTTTCTAAGTGTAAGCAAATATAAATTCTAATTGCTACCATGAAAAGTGCAGCAATTTTTCTTTCTTCACCGCCTAAGTGTCCTTAAAGGGATCGTTAAGGAATCAAACAAGCGAGTCTAATAGGATATTACCATCCATCACAGTTGTTATTCTTCTGGTTACTTGCAATGAGAAGTTGGACCTAGACCCAATGACATATGTGAAAGAAGATTTTGTCCCATGGTCTTTCCAGCAACATTCTTGGGTAAAGCATGTTGAGTCCTAGCTGGAGACAGGTATCATCTGTGATGTATTTGTACGTATTGCTCAGAGCTCCTTTATCCCCCAAGGATAACTCTTGACATTTTTTTAGTCTTCTCTCCTGTTTTTGCTTTTATTAAAATGTGTCTATTTAGAAAGGGAACCCCTGTTTACTCGAGTCCATGTACATCAGTTATTCTGAAGGTTAAGTCTGCTGAAATCTTTTCTATATCGATTACATAATTCCAACTTGAAGATATTGAAAACAGAAAAGTTCCTCTCAAGTGTTACTTTCAGAAATGCATTAGTAAATTTTATATCTTTCTTGTCTTTCTCCCCAAAGAGGTGACCTAAGAAATCCCCGTCTTGATCCAGGTGAATTTACCTGTTTTTTAGACTCGGAGGAGGAAGCCCATACTTTGGAGACAGAAGGGTCTTCCAGGCTTTGAAGTCCTTTGTAATATTCTCGCGTTCTGAGACTGTTATATCTAGATGAGTCTGACAGGGAACACTTGGTAGACCAGTCATGTAACACAGAAATCTGTGTTTCCATGCATGTAGATAAGTCACTGTATAGGCACCCAAGTTAAGAGGCTGAGCTGTTTTTAACATTAGCTGTTCTGTCCAAGGAATCTACATTTCTACTCAGTTGTGAGGCTTGTGTTAATTTAGACTGATCTTTAACAAACTTCACTTTGAACAGATCCTTGTGGGCTTTTTTGTTTTTAAGCATCTAATTGAATTTAACACATTTACATTTATAATGTTTCATTTTCACAGAGAGGTGATTACCTAACACTTCAAATTTATCATTGTTCTTTTGATGTCCAGAGATGGAAGCAGCAAATTCACATGTCTGAAATAATGCGATGATGCTGCGTTTCTTGAAGAGACAAATGCTGCAAAAACAGTAGCATAGTGAGGTATGTGCTAGGGAGACTGCATAGCTCAGCTCCTATCTCCCTTTCTTCCCTTCATCACTTGGTACTCCCTGATTTCTGTTCCTGGGTGTCCTCTGTCTGGACCAGACTGTGTGCAGAGTGGTGGTTATCCATCTTCATACCGGTTTTTTAATTTGATTCTGTTCACTTCTGAGGAAGCTCTTTTAAACAAATAAGAAATGCAGATCTTCAACTTATTTTCAAAGCCAGACACTGCTAACAGGGTGCACACAGAATCATAGAATGATTCTGGAAGGGACCACCAAAGAGCCAACTCTAGTACATCAACATTTCTAATTAGAACAGATTGCTGAGAGCCCCATCAAGCCTGACCTTGAATGGCTCCAGGGGTGGGGTCTCCACCATCTCTCTAGGCAACCTGTTCCAGTGATCAACCACCATCAGATTAAAGAATTTTTTCCTCATGTCCAGCCAAACTCTACCCTTTTCCAACTTAAAACCATGACCCCGTGTCCTATCCTTCTGTGTCTTTGTGCGCAGTCTTCCCCAGCCTTCTGATAGGCCCCTTTCAGAGATTGGAAGGTTGCTCTAAGGTCCCTACTGAAGTCTTCTCTTCAGGCTGAACAACCCCAACTCTCTCAGCCTGTCTTCATAAGAGAGATGTTGCAGCCCTCTGAGTGTTTTTGTGACCTCTTCTGGACATGCGCCAACAGGTCCTTGTCCTTCTTGTGTTGGGGGCTCCAGAGCTGGAGGCAGTGACTCAGGTGAGAACTTGTCAGGGCAGAACAGAGGAGCAGAATCACCTTTCTCGTTGTGCTGGCCACACCTCTTCTGATACAGACCAGGATAGTTTCTTCCTTTTTGTAGGTGGACTTTTGTCTGTTGATTTTGCAAAATGTTATCTGAAATGTGTTTACCCACCATGAATTTTTCCTACAGTAAGTTTTAATTAATCCGAGTGAGCATCAGTAGCTGATAATCCCCACAGTGTCAACAAAAAAGGCATTTGGTAAGAACATCAAGGAATATTACGCAGTGATCGGCTTATGGAATCTCTCTCCTTGTTTGGCAGTACAACCTTTCCTCAGAATAAGTCCAATAATCTAGGTATTAAAATTCCACTTAGAGTCTAGGGATGATGTTTGTGTTTATGTGCAAGCACTTAGTAAGTATTTGGGGTTCTTACATTTCATCTTCTTCATCAGGAATTTTTTACCTTTTTCTCCTGAAGGCTGAGGAGTATCCTTCTGTTTTCCAATTACGTTTTGCCTTTTGGATTTATCTAGAGACTAAAAGTCTTTATCAGTAGTCTGGGGGATGGCATCCCGTACAAAATTCTCCAGAAGCATCTCCCCTCTTCTCTGAACTACTTACCTGCTGTCCCTGGTGACTGGGATTGCTGTTCTCTCCATATTTTCCGTAGCTTTTGAACTAAGGATCTGCCTGCCCTGTCATTCTCTTGTAAAATCAGTACCTTATACATCTTGACGTTTTTTTCTTTTTTACTTGTTTGAATGAGAGCCAATTTACCTCTCACTTTCAGAATGCCCCTATAATGGTTTTTGGAGCCTGTCTGTGTAAGTTTTAATTACAGGACTGAAAAGCCCTTTGTGAAATGCTGTTCTTCCCTGAATCTTCTTTATTGTTTCACCAGCATAGTAAACATGGCTAATAAAATATATTTCTTATTACCATCTCTCACCAGCAAATCATTACAGTTTCCTATCTTCTTAATCTTTGTTATTTTCCATCTGAAAGTCCATACTAAATTTTCATACCTCTACAAGGTTCTAAAGTTTAGTTTACAGGGTTTCTTTTTTTGCTTAATGAGTGTCTCTGTCGTATTTGTCTCTATATGTTTGTTTTTATTTGAGGTTGAATTTCAGCAGCAGGTATGTGATGTGCTTTTGTTATTCTCAGTGTTACCCTGAGAGCTGTTTCTTACAGAAGCCTTTATTATTTTTATACCCCTCTTTGCTTTTTCTACCCTCACCTGTTAGTAGACATAATTTCTTGATTTAGTTATTCTGCTGTAATTCACCAGCCCCTGCCCATTTTTTGTTTGATTTTTAGAGTGCAATTCCACCTGATTAATCTTAAATCACATTTTTTGCATAATCTTTTATATCACCAGCTGTAGTAGCAAAACTCCTTTAGTTTGTTTACAATTCAAGACCTAGCAAATATCCAAGTACCTTTTCAGGTCTAGTGGGTACTTTCCGATCCATCCCCTTACATGTTTTTGTCTTACCAGCCACGTTACTGACACAGTCCCCAAACATTCTGAAAGTGAAAGTATTCCTCTCCACTTTCCTCTTAAGTCCTGCTTATACAAGGCTCACAATGATAATTTTATGGCCTTTCTCCTTGTTTTCCACAAAACATTGAACTGCTCCACACTTGGGGAAAAACGTCTAATCCTTTCTTATCTGATGAGTGAACTTTGCAGATTATGCATAATTCCCACGCGGGAGATGTTTTGGCACTGTATTTTGTTTGCCAGAAAGTAATGCCTCCTTGGAGTTGCATAGAGATGACTCTGATGACCCCTTTCACTCACACCTTGTATTATTCTGTATTTATTCACATTTCTTTCTGCTCTTTTGACTTTTTTAGGTCTAAAAATATGCCGTTTTGCCTTCTTTGCTCTGTATGCTCCGTTTCCTAATGAAAGTGCCACATCTTTTTACCCTGAAAGTTGTTTGTCTTTGATCTGAATCATGATCGCCCAATGCGTGTCTACTGGGGGATTAGTGTTTCAAATTGGTATGAGTGGCATCTGTTCAATAAACTATGGAAATACTTTCAGGAAAAGAGAAAAACCAGAAGAGAGTGGGGTTTGAACATGCCATCGTTCCTTTGGGTGCCAGCTCTCCTGGGATCCACCAGCTTTGAGTCTTCAATCAATAAATTGGTTGTGCAAAGTTGTTGTCATTTGGTGATGTAATGGTCCTGCATATTTATTGGGAAGAGGTTGTGTTGAAGGGGATAAGCTGCCGGTAGGAGTTGGCACGGGATATGCACTGTTGGAATGAATATGAACCCTGTGTGGAGTATCAGCTCTGTTTTAAATGCATGCTGGTTTTGTGGGTTGCTTTTGTGTTTTGTTGTTTTCAAATTTGTGCTGGTGAAGCTACAGGATGAGACGACTGATTTACTCTATGGAGATTAGAATTTAACTGCTTGGATGTTTAAATCCTGTTGTCTGCTTTCTGAAATTGAAAATGAATAGGTTAGAATATATTGGTAACGAGAGAACTTGACTAGGACCATAGGAGGGAGAGAACTGATGGGCAGCAGTGGTGTGAAAAGAGTTTTGTGGCACAGCAACAGGAGCATCTGGCCTGGGGCTTGATTGACCTGAATTACATAAACCATTTTCTGAGGTGGAAGAAACCACACCTAAGGATCCCAGCCTAGTTATTTATCATTGAGCTGACAGAACTGGCTTGGAAAGATGAGAGGTACTCATCTGAACTGTAAAATACAAGTCTGCATCAGATCTATCTTGCTGGGATGCCAAGTTATTGATCTGAAAGCTCACCAAAAGCTGAACAGAATTCACGAGGTACAGCCCGCATAGTGGACAAGTAAATCTGTATCAGCTGGCTTCTTTGAGGGGAAACTTCAGAAGCAAGGGAGGAAAGCATTTTATTCAGATTGTTGTGGTGCTTGACAGTAGCGTTTAAGTGTGTGTTTTGTAAATTCCAGTTTGAATCCATTAGAGGAAAAACCCACATTTTCCCTGATGTCTTTTAGAGGTGCACTGTTTTCAGTTCTTTCATGTCGAGAAACTAATTAAAGTAAAATGAAGAGAATAATGTATAATAAGACTTCAGCAGAGAAAGAAGTGTGCCTTCTAAAAGGTGCCTTAGAAAGAACTTGCCTTTTTTTGTCAACAAGCCGTTTGATATGACAATGAAATATTTATCTCTTTATAAATACTTTTATTTATATAGCTGGCTTTGGTATGCAGAAAGTAATGTGCTGCCCAGTCAGTTCACATGAAAGGCTAGATTTTAGTTCAGGGCTTTATCTTTGAAAGTTAAGATTTTAATTGCTTTTGTGGGTTGGGTTTTTTGTTCATTTTGGTCACAATTTCCTGCCACTGAAATTAGGGTAATTTTAATCGAAATAGTGATGGTGTGTTCAGAGTAATTTAGTTGTTATGAGGATGGGGAGCTGCATTGTGTTAAAATGATAATGTGGACTTGGATGGAAAAAAGAAAATCATTTGTATACCACAAACTGGGATACTGAGGGGAGATAACAAAGCCAGTTTTGGCTGGGCTTGGCCTGGATGAGGAGACATTTGAGATAAATCAAGTTTGTGAACTTGGGCCAGCTCTATGTGGAGCAGCCCTGCTGCTTTGCTGCTTTCAAAGTATCTGAGCTGGCAGGGCTGTGCCATGACTGTGTTCTACCTTGGCACGTTACTAGGGTACATTTGGGCTACCTGCACCACGTCCCAGGGTCATAGATACATCCATAATGATGATTTTCTTGTGGCACCAGGACTCCTGTAGTGAGAACACATCTCTCATTCTTGGTGCTCCTTCGTGACAGGACAAGAGGAAATGGCCTCCAGTTGCTGCAGGGGAAGTTGAAGTTAGACATTAGAAAAACTTCTTCATTTGAATGGTCATCATAGAATCATAGAATGGCTCATGTTGGAAGGGACCTTAGAGAGCATCTACTCCAACCCTCCTGCTGTGGCCTGGGATGCCTCTCAACTAGACTTGGTTGCTCAAGGCCTCATCCAGCCTGGCCCTAAACACCTCCAGGGTGGGGACGTCCACAATTTCTCTGGGCAATTGATTCCAGAGACTCTCCGCCCTTCTACTGAAGAACCAATCTAAACCTACTCTCCTTAAGTTTAAAGCCATTTAATTAGAGACCCCTGTGAAAAGTGTCTCTCTAGCCTTCCTGTAGGTTCTCTTCAGGTATTGGAAGGCAGCTTCTGGAGGGAAGGTCCCCTCCAGAATCTAGTCTTCCCTAGGCTGAACAAGAACAGCCTATCCTCATAGCAAATGTGCTCCAGCCCTTTGATCATCTTAGTGGTCATCAGGACTGGGAATAGGCTGCTGAGGGAGGGGATTCAATTACCATCCCTGTATGCATTTAGAAGTCACGTTAGGGATATAGTTTAGTGGTGGCCTTGAGACAGTGGAGTTAATGATTGGACTCTATGATCTTCAAGGTCTTTTCCAATCTAAATGATTCTATTACTCAATGATTCCTGTTGAATGACAGACAAACTTAGCAATGGGCAAAGTTCATACTCTTAGGAGGCTTTCATGAAGTATATCGCCCACCTTTGCGTTTTTTCCCTTGTTTTCCTTCTCCTGCTCTGGCTGTCCCTGTTACTTCCAGCATCTGGTGGTCTTTATCTACAGGGCTCAAACGTCGTGAAGCATCCATCTCCTTTTCCTTCCTGTCATTTCCTTCATCAGTATCGCAACATCCCCATTGACTCTGCTCTGTTTCCTGGACGCGCTTAATCACTTGTCACCTCTGGTGCGCTCAGTCATTCGTGTGACTGCAGGTGGGAAGAAGCACTGTGTTCATGCTGAATTTTTGCCAGACCCGCAGTTTCTGTCAACAATCTACACAGAATCTACTCTAGAGAAACAACACATTGTGCCAGTTGGGATCAGGATTCTGTTGTACAGCAGAGGATATAGACCCAGGGAAACTTTTTATTCCATGGAGTGCTAATAGTCTGTGTCACTTCAATAAAATTGCTGGGATCTTTATTGTTCTGAAATACATTAAACTGTTGTTGCTCTTGGCAATCTCCTATTAACCCTCTTTCATGCTGTGATTAGCCTTCTATTCATACTTTGTTTCTTGTCTGTTAAATAGATTTTAATTGAAAATAGGACTTCAACTTTGTGCTTTGTGGCTTCAAAACTAATTGATTCTTCTTAGAAGCATAAAGGAACCCTTTCCGTCAGGCACGGGGCGCATCGGGCTTTTTGAACGGAGGGATGCACTGGGCCAGGCTTGGCGCCGTTTCCAGCCTAGTTAAATTACATTCACTGCTTCTCCTTTTGTCTAATCTTTTGTTTTTGCTATAAAAACAAGTCTTTCAGGTTAGAGAAATTACTTACAAATGTAGTGCTGCGTTTATCCCCATTATGCTTTACGCATGTAGGTGTTTTTATAACACAACTCATTCCTTTGTGATTTTCTCAAGTAATTTGCCTTTTTATTGATCCAAATGTTTTTAGCATATAAATCCTGGCAAAGGCACAGTGAGAATTTCCACAAAGGTATGCCATCCTTTCCTTGTACCTTGGCAATCGCTCATTTTGCTAAGTTTTGCCAAAGTGCAGCTGGATTTGTTGCCTAAACGACTGACCACTAAGTGAAATATGGCTGCATAAGTACAGAGAAGACAGTCCCGATACTCTTTGCGTCTCCGTTAGTGACATTTAGATGGTGATTCACAGATAAGTCAGTAATGTTTAGAAATATCTCAGTGAGATGTTAGTTTCAGAAATATTTGGGGTTTCATTGTAAAAGGGAAGTGATGTTAGGTCCCAGAACAAACACTGTCTTATTTACCTCCCAAAAACCAAATTTGAAAGAAATCACCACAAAAACCAGTCGTGCAGATTTCTCCCTCTGTGTGTCTGGTCATCATTTCTTTTTAACATAGTGCTGGTATGCTTGCCCGCGAGTACGCAGCCACATGGCTGTGTTCACAGATTATTTATTGGCTTAAAGTTACATTATGGAAATAATCATATCAGAGCTGATTTCCTCTTCCACTCTTCCTCCAAATCACTACCTCAGTAAAAAATATATAGGGAAACAAGATACTTTAGAGCCCAATTTATTATCTCCTGCTGGTAGCAATAACCTGAAAATAACAGCAAATAGTAAAATTCAAACTTGAGGCAGACAGTAGTGCTGCGAACAGCTGTAGTTGAATTTATAAAGGATAGATTCAATATAACAGCTATAGAAAGGTGCAATGTTTCAGAGGCTCCCAGATTAGTACTTGATTGCTTTTTCACATTTGTTCTATAGATTGGGAAGAACACAGGATTTAAAAAGGTACGAACAAGCGTAATAAATAAGCACTACTTGGATCAGAGATACTGCCTTCTCCTCTTACTCTTCTCCTCCCTGGCCTCCGCCTTTCCCCTTCCCTCCAAAAAATGACTAATACTTTTCTAAGGAAAATAATTTAACCAAAGCATTTTATTCTGTATGAAATTAGGAAACTGCCATCACAAAGTCAATTATTGAGCAAAATCAGAAGGTCATCCAGTACGTAAGGCAGTCGCAGCTACTGCGGGCACTTATCTCAGGAATACTGTGAGGGTTTTGCTTCCTGAACAGAACGTCCCTGGCCAGGCTGTTTGTCCCTTTTAATATCGGAGACTTCCAGCATTTGAGAGCTTTGCAGAAAAAAACCCGCTGTGTAGTTCATTTCAACTATGCTATTTTTTAAAAAAAGCAAAACCATGAAAGAACAGCAACAGAAAATTGCATCGAGCTTTTGAATAAAGCTGATGCAAATCAGAATAGTCAATCAGATTGCTGATGAAGAGATGCAGCTCTTGTACAGATGGCCCCACTGGTCCATCCAGTCACTCTGGCTATTGTGCTGGAAGTGGTGGCTCTTTACACCTGTGGGGTTTGGGAGAGGGATGGTGTTCTATAAGCATTTGTTAATGCAGTTTGTTTCTCTTTATTCTTGTCTTATTCCTGAAGACTTTCACTGGAGGATTGTAGTCAGTGTGGAGTGAGTATAAACCAGCACAAACCTAGAATATGTTTGGATTTATGAGTAGACCAGTCTGTGTATTTTCTGATTTACATTTTACAGGATATATGGAATTACTTAAGGAGGGAGTAAACAAGCAGTCTTGTTCCAGCGACAAGTACGATGTTGGTCCTGGGAAAAGAGCTCTCAGTGCTAGAATTAAATAGGGCATCAGCCTGAGATGGAAAGAGGAGCAGGGAAAGAAAGGTAGAGATTCTTTGCAGAACAGGAAGCAGTCTTACATGACTGTGGGATAGCTGGTAAGCTCAGCCTGCCAACAGAAACCTGTCCCTTTAACTCTTCATTATATTTTTGTTGTTTTTCTTTTATCCAAAAATCAGTTTAAAATATTCTTGGCATAACTGGTTATATCTAGATTTCACAGCAGGAGAACCAGTTCTGGATTCAGTTTTTTTGAGTTTTGTTCAGTTTTAGGCTCCTCTCTATGAGGATGACATTGAGGTGCTGGAATGGGTCCAGAGGACAGTGAAGCTGGTGAGTAGTCTAGAGTATAAGTCCTTTGTGAAGCAGCTGAGGGAACTGGGAGTGTTTAGCCTGAAGAAAAGGAGGCTGAGGGGAGACCTTCTTGCCCTCAACAACGATCTGAAAGTAGGTTGTAGTGAGATGAGACGTGGTCTCTTCTCCCAAGTAACAAGTGATAGGCATAAGGAAACAGCCTCAGGTTGTACCAGGAGAGACTTAGTTCTGATATTAGGAAAATACTATTCCCCAAAAGGGTTGTCAAGGCCAGGAACAGGCTGCCCAAATCATTGGTGGAGTCCTCATCCATGGAGGTATTTAAAAGCCATGGAGATGTAGTGCTGAGGAAAATGATTCAGTGGTGACCTAGCAGGGCTGGGTTAACAACTGGACTTGATGGTTCTAAAGGCCTCTTCCAACCAAACCAGTTCCGTAATTTCCAGATTCTTAATTTGGTGAAATAACCTGCTTTTCCTAGTGGTTTCCACATTTCAATAGTTAAATTGCAGTATAGAAACAGTCTAAAAAATCAGTGATGGGTTGACTATCTGCACCCATTTCTTAATGTCCTCTCTTCAAGTGAACTCTTCAGAGGTGATACAGTTTTGCAAAGCTTGATGCTGAAAAGCAGGTTTAGCCATGCATGAAAGTTCCTGGTATAATAAATACTCTTATCCTTAAAACTCTGACGTTTATCTCGTTCTGTCTGTCGCCTCACTTGCGAGGTCTCTAGAAAAGGTCTGTTTATGTTGGCAGTCAGGTGAATTGGATTTATGCCACCTTGTTGTAATCTTTAAATGAACATGTCAGAGGCCTTACAGTGTCTCAGAAATCATTCGAATAATGGGCTTTTTTACTAACAGACTGCTTTTCAGCTTCTAATCAAATCACATCTGTTGTTTAATCCTGGTATTCTGATGAGGTGGAATCTCGAGTACAGATACAGCTCTGACGTCTCAGTTTCAGGATGTGCAAATCATGATCTGTTGGGATTTAGAGCACTGAAGTTTTGTGTTTATGTAAAAAGAAAGTTGTCTTTTTCTTAAAATTACTCCTTTTAAAGAAAATGGTAAAATATCAGAGAAAGGAAAGATTGTTCATGTGTTGGGAATCATTTTGTAAATTCTTTTCAAGTCAGTTCCATATGTGGCAGCAAAGAAAAACAGGCATTAAAAATAAAAATGAGGATAAAGCAAGCTCTGTAGCTATAAAAATTAATGAAGTCTTGGTAACACCATAGCAGAGTAAACTCAAACAAGCCTTTGCCTTTTGAAAGAACGCTTTGATACTGATTTATCTAAAGAGACACCCAAATTCAGCCTGTAATGTAATTAAAATGCAATACCATATAATGGCTCAGTAGACCAATTTGAGAGTCTTTCCCCTTCTTTTCCTTCCTCCTTCAGCCCTGACTATAAAGGCGAGAGAAGTTAATTGAAACTTGAAATCTCTTATGATAATTGAAACTAGAAATCTTTTTTGATAAATGAAAACACAAAGGGAGGCAGCTTCCACATTTATCGTATCAACTAAACTGGTACTTTGGCAGTTGGTTATGGTCTTGTCTCTTGGATGAAGGGGTTGGAGGTCCGTGTGTCCTTGGCTCAAGTAAATGCATCACCTCCCAGCAGCAATGATGCTTTGTGTGTGTGCAGAAGGAACTGAGAGCTTGGCTCAATTTTATTGAAAGTACATGAAGAAAATTCAAAAGTCTGGACCCTCTGTAGTGTAGAGGTGGCAGCATCTCTGAAGAGAACAGGCACGAGGAGATTCGCCCAGACTTAGGCTGTTGTCGCCTGTAGCTGTCTGGCTCCCAGTTGCACCAAGAACTTCCTGATTTTCCTTCTTGCACATCTTTCTCTTCCCATACAGGGTAAAGAGGTCTTCTTGGCTGTAAATGTGGAAGAGTAGATTCCAGTTTGTTCCGTCACTGTAGAAAATCAGCATTAAGTATATTTTTAAAGCACTCTTTTACCATGAAGCACAATAAATTAAGCATACTCTTAATTGGCCTACTGAATGTGGATCATTTAGGTAAAATTATAAGTGCCTCACTGAACACACGATTAACTTTCTGCTCTGGATTTCAGTGCATCCTGGAAGACTAAGGTCAAAAGTAAATGCCGGAGCTTTGTGCATTGGTCAGGGCAAAGTTACAGCCCAGCTTTTCTCTTTCTCTTTCCCTTTTTTTTTGCCTTTAGTTAGCAGACCAGTTGATGGGAAGCTTTGCCTGGGTCCTGCTCCCTCTGCCTCGCAGCTGTGTGACCTGCCATGCCCATCCGAGTGTGTCGTGTCTGCCTGGTCTGTGTGGGGACCCTGCCTTCATGAGAACTGCCATGACCGCCACGGAAGGAGAGGTGATGGCTGCTCTTACATATTGGAATAATTAGATATTATGATAAGGTTGTAAAAGCAGTGGTGTCAAATTCTACACTGTGAGCTTAGTGTGTTGTTTTACAAAATTAATCTAATGTAGGATGAAGCTATCAGATGCACATATAGGGGTGGTATATGACCTTTAAAAGCTTTTTGCTGTTATTCTTTGGAGAAGAAAAAGAGATTAAGATTTTCAGCCTGATCCAAATCCTTTCATTCTGCACTGAACTTGTACAAAAGGAGGATTTCTCAGGATGGCCATCTCAGACCTTTACAGTGCCCAGCTGTCCCCCTCTGATCCTCCTTGCAAGTCCTGCTCTGTACTTCGATTTGAGGGCTACGCCTGGGTGAGATTGGAAGGTGTCAGGCCTGAAGCGTAGCCCACATCTCAGAGTTAGGCTGACACAAGACATTATTTTGATTTCTGTGCTGGCTTTGAATTACTGGAAGAAGGTGATGCAAATCTGATGTAACCCCCTGGATCCTAGTGGACTCATGCACATGTGGGTTTCTGCAATGCTTAGAGATTCATTGCGAAGCCTTTCCTGAGGCTCTGTGTTGAAAGGATGGCTCTTGCAATTCACATCAGGGAGTGAGTATTATTGTTGAGAAATGACACTTTCCTGAGAACATCAGTCTTTGAACAAAGCTCGTCAGAATTTTTAAAATTGAAAAAAATAATCAAAGACATTGTTAAATGAAAAGTTTTCCTAAACCCTTTCATTTAAAAATGGTTTTAAAATATTTCTTCGTGGTTCTTTGAGAACAGGAGGAGTTTGGTCTGTTGCATTCTCAGGAATGTTTTAGTTTTCATGTTTTTGTCTGTTTCATGCCGAAGGCACTTCCATGTGGCCTCCACTAATGCCCCGTGGCTTTGACTATTGCAGGAGGGAGAGATCACCACATTTTTTTTTTCTGCTTTTCTTAGAATTATGTGTCATTTACATAACAAAACATGCTGAAAGATACTTGTGTATTAGTTCGGCATTTTATAGCGCAACATGACTTTGTGTTTTATTCAGGAAGAGATAGATTATGCAATCAATTCTTTCATTATTTCTCTAACCTTTTTCTTTCACTTTACATCTGAATCTTCCAATGTAATAGGATGTCATTTCAGAGAGGTCTGATGTGCATCATGTATCAGAAATGCTCACACCTTCATAGAGCAGAATACTGATTTCTTAGTAAACTGCTCTGCTGTGTCTCTAAACAAGTGTTTTCACTGGTGGATTCCCATGCAGAATGTAGATGGCCTTTATATCCTCAAGTCCTTTACATCTTCAATTCCTTAACTGGTTATCTTAATGTTGTTATTACATTAATGTGTGTATTGGTGCAAATTTCTGTAATTTGGATGTGTATGTTTCACAGAATCACAGATCATTAAGGATTGGAAGTGACCTCAAAAGAACATCTAGTCCAGTCCCCCTGACACAGCAGGATCACCTAGATCCATTCGCACAGGAACACATCCAGGCGGGTTTCAAACGTCTCCAGAGAAGGAGGCTCCACAACTCCCCTGGGCAGCCCATTCCTGTGCTTTGTCACTCTCACTGGGAAGAATTCCCTTCTGATGTTTATATGGAACCTCCTATGTTCCAGCTTACACCTATTGCCCCTTGTCCCGTCACTAGATTACATTGAGAAGAGCCTGGCTCCATCCTCCTGACACCCACCCTTTCCATATTTATAAACCTTAATGTGGTCACTCCTCAGTCTCCTCTTCTCCAAGCTAAAGAGACCCAGATGCCTCAGTCTTTCCTCATAAGGGAGGTGTTCCACTTCCTTCATCATCCTTATTGCTCTGTGCTGGACTCCCTCCAGCAGTTCTGTGTCCTTCTTGAACTGAGGTGCCCAGAACTGGACACAATACTCCAGATGTAGTCTCACCAAGGCAGAGTAGAGAGGCAGAAGAACCTCACTTGATCTGCTAACGAACCCCATTCTGATCCACCCCAGGATGCTGTTGGCCTGCTTGGCCATAAGAGCACATTGCTGGCACATGGTCATCCTGCTGGCCACCAGGACCCCTAGTTCTCTTTCTCCTACACTGCTCTCCAACCTATACAGGTACCTGCGGTTGTTCTTTCCCAGATGCAAGACTCTACACTTACCCTTGTTATACCTCATTAAATTTCTCTCTGCCCAGCTCTCCAGCCTGTCCACGTCTCGCTGAATGGCAGCACAGCTTGCTGGGGTGTTGGCAACACCACCCAGCTTTGTGTCATCAGCAAACTTGCTGGCAGTGCACCCTAATCCCTCATCCAAGTCATCAATGAATAGATTGAACAGGACTGGTCCCAGTACCGACCCTTGAGGGACTCCACTAGATACAGGCCTCCAACCAGACTGTGTCCCATTGACCACTACTCTCTGGCTTAGGACAGCATAGATGTTTCTGTCTAATGTTGATGAAAGGGAAAAAGATATGTGAAAAATGTAGGTTGGTGGAATTCTGTACACACTGTTAGAGTTTGCATGCCTGGGCTTGGGCCCTTCATTGCAAGAAGGACACTGAGGTGCTGGATCTTGCCTGAAGAAGGGCAGCAAAGCTGGTAAAGAGCACAAATCTTCTGAGAAACAGCTGAAGGAACTTGGGGTATTTAACATGGAGAAGGAAGCTGAGGGAGACACCTTCTTGTTCTCTACAACTACCTGAAAGAAGGTTATAATGAGGTGGGGTTTGGTCTCCTCTCCCAAGTAACAAGTGACAGTGTAAGAGGAAATGGCCTGGAGTTGTGTTAGGGAGGGTTTCGGTTGGACATTAGCAAAAATTTCCACACCAAAAGGGCTGTCAACATGTGGCACAGGCTGCCCAAGACAGTGGTGGAGTTGACACCATCCTTGGAGGGATTCAAAAGCCATGGGGATGTGGGTCTGGGGGGACATGAGTTAGTGGGGGTGCAACGTTTAGACTTGTAGATCTTAAAGGCCTCTTCCAACCACAGTGGTTCTGGGATTATGTGACTGTGGACACATAACAGCCCAGTACGATCCAAATCAGTTCAGTTTGTAAGTGCTGTGTTGTTGTTTGCCTTCATATCCCCCAGTTCCAGATGTCCTATCTAGTCCTTTTGCTACTAAATTACTGGTCTAATCTTTTTATCCTGTTGTGCAGTTAATTCAGTTTTTTTCTTCCCCAGGCTTTAGGATGAGGCAAAGGCAAGTGATTGTGGATCCAGTAGGCACCCCAGCAGGTTGTCCACATTTAATTGAGTCTATTCCTTGTGAAGACCCGGTGTGTTATGAGTGGATTGTTTCAGAAGGAGTATGTGTGACTGACCATGGAACATGTGGACCTGGAAACCGCATCCTGACGACGGTGTGCAAGAACAAGAAAGGTATGTAATGGTAGAATCTGAAAAGCACTGTGGTTTCTGGCACTTCCTTTCAAACTGGTCTTCTGCTACAGAGCAGCTGGATTACTTACAGTAGCTCCTTACTGAATTCTTCTGAAACTTTCTGGTTTTTGCACTGACTGTTGTGCTCATGAAAACTAGCGTTGATACTACCTAGGATTTTGCTTGGAGCCTCCTATCCTAGTCTGTCCTAGAGGAGGTCACATACCAGTACAGGTTATAGGTGGTCACTGCTGGCCTTATCACAACAAAAGTGAGATACCAGCAGGCTGGGTCTTCCTAGACTCCTTTATTTTGCACATCTTGTACTAAATAGGGCTGTCTCTGAGGCCAGCAGCCCTGTGGGCATTTCTCCTCTCCTTGCTTTTTAGACTGTAGTCTGTATGTCTCTTGTTACAGTAACCCTCTTACAGTCATGAGAAGGGATGCTCAGTTGTGCTGCCAAAACTGATACAAGAATTAGATGTAAATGAAATTATTGTACTGAGAAACACTTTACTTGGCAGCAGTTTGAGACCTGCAGTCTGTTGAGCTTACAACTTGTTAATAATGAATAAGTACATTTGTATATGACGCTTACAAACAACCAGCAAGAGCTTATCTCTCGTGCATGGTTTGAGCCCCAGCCAAAAGTTTCATTTCTTGATAAGGTCAATGTTATCAGGTTTTTAGGCTCAATTACATGAAGCATGGTTTTGCAGTCCTTAGTCACAGTGAGGCTGTGCTATCATCTCAAAAGTGGCAAAATGGTAGAACTTTAGAGTCTGGTGTTACATCAGAGATGGAGAGTTCTTTTACGTGATGCTCAGGCTGATCACAGGAAACAATTTCATGTTGTTAATAAGGTGGCTTAATTGGCATATTGTTAAAAAGGCTATCATTTACAAGGCATTAGAATCTGACACAAGCAAATGATGGCTGCTTTGACTGAAGTGCACAAATCTTCTGAAATACGTTAAAAATATACAGAATTTTCTTGACAGCTTGTGAAAATGGGGCAAAAATAAATAAATAAGCTGTTACAGAACAACCTCGCTAGAATGTACTGGAGAACAGAGAGCTGTCTCTGAATTTGGTCTGAGTGGTCTCTTCTGATGTCTGACTGTAACTGTAAGTGCAGTCCTGCAGTGATGTGTGCAGATGGACTATTGTATTGCTAAGGAGCACTGTGTATTTCACATTGTTAAAACTGTGTCAGCATCCATTTCTGTCCTCCAACTTGTGACTTGTAAAGAAAGCGTGTAACCTGGCAGATGCTCATTGATCTCTGATCAAACTGGCGTCCATGGTTATGATCCTTAAGAAGCCATGCCTTTGAAGTGTCTCT
This sequence comes from Rhinopomastus cyanomelas, assembly GCA_013400115.1. NCBI lineage: Eukaryota > Metazoa > Chordata > Aves > Bucerotiformes > Rhinopomastidae > Rhinopomastus > Rhinopomastus cyanomelas. The sequence goes on along the minus strand of VXBP01007016.1, from coordinate 292,695 downwards.
TCTTCAGTTGATTGTTTGACAAGATACTGGAGATATCTCCATACCCCTTTCCACTTCAATTACTCTGCATGTTCTGGCTACCAAGAGTAAAAAAAGAGTTGGGATGTGCTTCACACCTTGCCACCGTGAGGCAAATATTGTCACTAGACATGATCGTTGGCCCGTTGTCACTGGGAGGTTTCACGATGAAATCTCCAGATCACTAGGTAGCTAGGTGGTTAATACTTGTTTTAAACTTTTCTGAATATGTGATCCCGTAGAATAGGAGTCCTTAAAGTTGGAAAAAAAAGGTCAACTTCTTTCTTCTTCTCTCAATCCAGTAATAGCAGTTGTTTTGTGGATAACCCTTTTTTGTTCTGTAATGTTCTCTTAACAAGATTCCCCTCTTGGTAGGTGTTGTGTGTTTTCTTGGATAAAAGCTGGAGTAAGTGGCAGAGTTACATAAAGTGTTTTGCTTGGAATAGCTGGTAGGTTGGTAGTGGGAAGCCAGCAGGGAGTCATGTGAAACTGTGAGATGTCTCACTTACGGGTTAAACAGCATAAGGCCTATGCTAATGCGAAGTTCAGAATTCTGTGCAAGTAACTGCTTTGCTGAAGGCATTCAGGGTAGCTGCATTATGTGCTGGTTTGGTTTTTTCCATTTACTTAAGCATCTTTTGTAGAATTGAGCTCCCTATCCTAAAATCCAGTTTTTGTCCATCCGTCCTGCATGGTTGCTCAGTATTCCCAGTGAATGCCTAAAGGGATAGAAAGAGTATCGTTTTGGACCTCGTTAAATGACAGAATCCAGTGTATCATTATCTTCACAGTCTGGCCTGGAGTGTGTTGATTAGGGTGCTTTGTGTCCTCTGTGTATCCCTGCCTGCAGCATGTCTTCATTTTCATGTGAGAAGTCATATCATGACTTTTTGGCGTGATGCTCTCGGCTTCTTGCTACAGTGTGTGAGTTCACTTTGAAGGCAGCTGATCTGTCAGCCCTGTTTGTGTCAGCCATACTGCAGAAGAGCTTGGTATTGTGGATTCTTCTCCTTCCATCCACGGGGTGTTCTTCATGGCCAGTGGTCTGCTCTGTGCTGCTCAGCTGTTGCATACTGCTCTCCACCGCTCACAGACCTGAGGTCTTTTTCATGAGAAGACTGTTTTTTCTCTTGCCAAAAATGAGTTTTAACTGCACTGTCTGCAGCAGAAGGCAACTGGCCATGGTTTTCAGCCCTTCTTCCCATTGCAGAGGACTTTGCTAGGGCCAGCAGAGCCTGTGGGGTCCTGTTTGTGCTAAACTTTCTTCCAGTAAGGTGGAGTGTGGAGGTGCACCTCTGTCTGTGGCGTATGTTGATAGACAATGAGTGAAGTTAACAAGGGATTAGTACTTCTCTGTCCCACTTCTGGTCATTCCATGCCATGCCTCTTGCACGCTCCTGGTGTTAGCCCACGCTACGCAATGAGGAACTTGGGAGGAACTTGTTTGGGTGGTGAGCAGGTAGCAGTATCCTCTTTCTTCAACCTCACCTTCAGGGCCCCCTGCAGTGTTCTTTGCGTCCGTTTTAACAACCCATCTCTTCTGGTGAGAAGGTCTTGTGGTTCTAAGTAAGAAACTGCTGCTGGCATGCCCTGGAGCTTGAACAACACAGAAGTGTCACATGTGGGTCTAATGAACTCTGGTTTCTTTGCAGAATTCCCTGTCAAAGCAGTATCTCTTCGAAGGGCATTTTAACTACTAATTAGTCTAGAGGTACAGAAATGACTTTTTCTATTTTAAAACAGCTTAATGTAGCGGGGCTGAGGGGCCTCCCTAGAGCACATCCAGTGTGTGGCAAGTTTTCAAGGAGTAGCTGGAGTCTTGTGGTCATGGTTTGCCACAGTTAGCACCAATGAGGACGAACGAGAAGACCACAGTAATCTCATTAGTCTGTCATTGTTAGTGGTCTGTCTGCTCCCACCTAGCAGTATCTCTAATCTCTGTTAATAAGTTATTGAACATGAGTATGATGCTTGTGAGAAGCTCTTAGTGGCTGGTCCGTGTCCCCTGAGTGCGCTGCTTCTGTAGCATCAGAAGATAGTGCAATAAATCAAATGAAATTAAATAATGTGTTGCAGTGCAATGAAGTGATGCACAGAATGGGAACAGACCTGTGTTGCCTGCTTCTTCAAACAACATCTCTCAGCATTGTGGGGTTTTTTTATTTAGCTAGAGACTAGTGAGTACCTTTTGGGAAGTCGGTGAAGCCGAAAGATTAATACAGGAAAATGGGCAGTGATACAAAAAATGGGATTAACTGTATAGTTTGGTTCACAGACCCATAATTGACATCAAAGAATTTATTGCAAACTGGTTTTTTTATATTGATAGACAACCCAAGAATTACATATGATTATTTCAAGTTGCTTTGAGTTTTTCAACAAAGAATTGAATCGTTTGTAACGTATTCTTGATCAGATAGTTGCAAATGTTGGACACTGGAATTTGAGACATGAATAAAAGTGGATCACTGGAACAGGTCACCTACAGAAGTGGTGGAGGCCACATAGCTGAAGACATTTAGGGTCAGGCTTGCTGGGGCTCTGGGCAATCTGTTCTAGTTAGAGGGGCCCCTGTGTGTTGTATCAGGGTTGGACTTGGAGACCTTTGAAAGTCCCTTCCAACCCAGCACATTCTATGATTCTATGGCATTGGGCTTTGGGCAGTCTTGATTAAAATCAACAAACATTATTGTGCATTGACCAGATGAAAATAACTCTTTAAAACTTTCGAGTTCATTTACTCTCCTTAAAAGTTGCTGCTCACTAGATATGAAACCATGATCGCAGTCAGAACTTTCACATTTTGAAGAGCCGCTGAACAGTAGCCAAGCTGCACTGCATTTCATGTTTTTGAAAGCAGTGATCAAACTAATCTTTTGTGGGCTCTGCTTCTCATGCCTTTGTGACAGGTGCAGGCACTTTGAGTGTGATGAGGCGAAGGGGATGCAGTGTTGTTGTAGTGTACAGAAAACTGCAGATAACAATTAGACAGTAGGACTTGGGTCAGGGTCAACGGTTCAGTCCAAACAAGGGTTCCTGTGCCTTTGTAGGTAGCTTCCCTGGCTTTTGATTTAGATACTAAGAAATACAACTGGATTTAACATATAAATGTCACTTGATTCAGGCTGACGGAGGAATTTGTGAACCCTTTTTGTTGTTACTTTCCAGATCTATTTTAGGCTGTATTAATAATAAAAAAATAGATTGAAACAAGACACAGGTTGAGCCAAACTGTGGATTTCTGTAATTCATGTTACAGTTGTGTCACTTGTGAACAGAGCAGTTATTATGGTGAGGAGTAACAACCTGGGAACAGACGTAAAAGCAACGACGACAATAAATTCATGAAATAATAAGTATGACTCATAAAAGTAATGATTCACTTTTCAGGCATTTTGTAAATGTTTCCGACAATACTGTAAACTACATTTCACCTGTTAGCAGTGCTCTTGGATAGCTTTCAAATGTTATGATTCAGAGTCATTCCTGCAAGTTGTCAATCTTGTTGTAATTCCCATGTCGTCGTTTATTAATTCGCTTCTGCCTGTTGTCATTCCTACCAGAAAAACTGTTGGTAACAAAGAAGATTGCCCTGTGATAGTGAGTAGCATAGTGCTTATGTAATCACAAATACACAGTAGTTTATACCCAGAGGCTTCTTTGTTTTTATCTGATTGGCAACAAGGTTTAATGCAAAGGTCGTGTGATTTTGCTGGATTCAGGATGTTTTACTCCTAGTTAACAAACCTAATCACAGCACAAAAGCTGCTGAGTATTTGCCTTTCTGTATTACCAGCTTGGGTGTCAGGGTTTTGTTGTGATGTGGGTGTTACAATTGTGAGGTTGTCTTCCTTTGTGATGACAGTGTTTCTAACAATGATGGATAATCTCGTGGTTCCTTATTTGTGCAGTTCATGCAGATAGGGAGATGCTGGTGCCAAGCTACAGAGTCCAGAGGTAGCCAGAAAAACATTGGTGTCTTTCTTCTTTGGGTGTAGCACCCAAATGACTGTTTCTGGGACCTGTCAGCACCTTCTTCATCAGCTTCTGCCACACCTAGGTGTTCTCAAGCTCTTTGGAAATTCTTTGCACCATTCCCAGCCATATCCGATACGTAATATCTGGCACGTTCCAGGACCCCTGGCTGTAAGGAATGAACCACCTCGCTCCAGACAATGTGCAAATTGGAAATAAACCATGCTGCAATCCTCCTGTCACAGCTAGAATGGTGGCAAGATCTTTTGTTTAAGTGTTCTCACTGAAATAAGGGGCTGGCTTCAGGCTGCAGAAGGCAGGCAGCACCTGTCACCTGAACCTGGGCTCATTGAGCTGCTGAGCACGGGGCTGCACAAGCAGCAGCAAACAGCAGTCGGGAACATAAATTGTTGTGGAGTAAAAAATCAATTGTCCTCATTTCAGCAGTCTTATGACAGATGATTAATCCTATAGTTTTAATTTTCCCTTTTTCCTGGTACTAACTTTATTCCCCTCCCAAAGAAACAAAAAAACCTCACAAAATACCACCAAAACCCCAGGTCATATTTGCAGAGGGTGGACGAGAAGAAACGCACAAAATAAGGATGTTCACCAAACTTTTACCCCTTTTGCTTCTTTTGCTTTCAGGCAGAAAAGCTTTATGCTGCTGTTGCTGCTGTTCCAGCAGTGCTAGTGGAGGCATTAGACCACAGCAGCTGTACTTTTCTGTGCCATCCCTTTGGTTCTAGGCAGTGGCACTTGCGGAGAAGATGAAGGGCTTTTACTTAAAATGTTAATGAGTTCATTGTAAAATTGCATGTTTGGGTTGGAATACAACTGTTCCTAAATTTCTGCTCATTTGACAGTTTTGTTTGTAAAACTGGAGGACAGTATTTCAGAGTCAAATGTTTTCTTTCAACATTTTTTGGATTAATACTTGCCTTTTTGTGAATGAACTAGGCCAAATCTTAAACAAAATTAATCTAAAATGTTTTTCAATGAGGTTGCTAATATAAAAGCAAAATACTCTTTTTAGATTAAACAAACATTTTGCTTTATGTTGAAATTACTTTTTCCCTAAATCCTCCCCGAGTGTCTCTTCAGACTACACAAAACAGAGTTAGAGAGTTTTTCTTCTCCTTTTTTCCCCTGCTTGGTTCAGTGCCCAAACAGAAATCCATTATTCACACGGCTCTATTGACAGAGCAGACACTAAAATCCTGTTGGAATTCAACTGAAGAGTAAAGGGAAGTAAGGTAATCAAAGCAGTGTTATTTTAAGATCCAATATTATGTTCTGCCACAGCTCTGCACTTTTGGAAGCTGAAGACTCTTTGGGGGTAGAATATAAATAATGATGTGCTCAGTTAGCTGTCTGGACCTCCAGTTCAGACACAGCATGTCCCGTGGTCCCTAGAAGCAATTGTGTGCAGAGGCAGCTTGCACCGTGCGCTGTGCTTGTGCCCAGCATCGACAGAGGCTGCTGGTGCCTGGATCCTCTAGAAGGAAGGGGCTGCAGGTGGAGATAATGTCTTGTTTTTTTCCTGGTTGAATGCTTGAAGCTATCAGCTTCCTGAGAAGTTCTGAGATAAATCTCTGCACAGCCAAGTGCTTACCTGGGGAGAATTCTTGTTTTTTCATCTTGTAGTGCATTAATCTAGAATGAATTTGCAGAGCCTGTTTAATTTCTCAGAGAAAGGATCTACAGTGTTCAATTTATTGAAATGATGTTTAAAATAAGTTCTCTGTGTCGTATCAGAACGACATCGTAACTCTCCATTGGTGTGTTGACCCCAGTGACACAACACTGTGTCTAGTGGTGCATCTGGATTTTGTTTCTCCTCTAAGAGTAGCAGAAGCTTAGATTGTGACTGTAGTTTGCTTTAGGATCAAAAACGTGGAAGCTAAAAGAAGCAGGTTTTCTTGTAAACTAAAGGCACTTGTTTTCAGGTTTATGTGGAAATGCACGTGTCTTTAATCCGACCTTATTGCACGGAGTAACGAAAATCAATTTTTCTTCAGTGATGTTTTTTCCCAGACCTGCCTGTATGTGGATTGTACCCATGAGGGCTTTCACTTACTGAGAGGGGCAGCTGGAGCGTGAGCTTCCAGTGATACTCTCCAGTGAATGAGAGAACGATGTACAGCCAAAAGTGAAATAGCTCAGTCGATGGATTAGGAACCGTTTTGTCTTGGCTCCTTAAATCATTGAGATTCAAAAAGACCGACTTATATATTGCTTTGGTCAAATTTGTGTGCTGTCAGCCTTAGCAGGACAGAACTCGCAGTGGGAGCTCTGCCTGCGGGGGGGATGATTAAAACATACGTGTTATGGACTATTCATGCAAATGCAAACTGGAGGTGCGACAACTTTACAGCTGTAAGAGCTTGAGTTATTTTGTAGGGAACAGTAAAATCACCCATTTGCTTGACACACTTGTACATGCAATTAATAAAATTAAACAGGTACAGCTCTCCTAAGCTTGCAGCTTCAATTACTGTCCTGGGGCTCAGCCTTCGGCTCCACAGTGTTCATTCCTCCATAACTGGAGCTGTGGTAGAAGGAGCAGATTGTAGTGCAGTAGCAAGGCTGATGACTATTGTGAGTGTTTCAGGAATCCTGAAGAATGGTGTGTGGTTGTTCAATAGATTTGAGACCCATTTTTTCTTGTAGTCATAAAGATTGATGTGCTCTTTGAGCAGGCTGGCTGTTTACGAGCCAGTTGGAGTGGATGTAGTTACCTCCGTCAAGCCTTACCTCACAGCAGCTGGCACCGCACCAAATATTTGATGTCTCCTACTGGAAACATTTAAAAAGACAAAGTGCAGATTGTGACCTGCTCTAGGACTGATGCACTGACAACTGGAGAACAAACACCATCGTGAGTTCCACTGAATTTACTGTCTTTGTATCGTCTACTGAAACTGATGTCTGCAAAAGAAAGAGGAGATCAGCTTTCGGCTCACCTTATGGTAAACTGCTGAAAAGCAAGAACTTGCTTTGCTTAATCACACTTGTACAGTTGTACTTCATTCAAGTTCGTAGCACACATGTGGTCCACCGTCACAATTTAACCCCAGCCAGCAGATAAGCACCACACAGCTGCTTGCTCACTAACCCCTGCAGTGGGATGGGGAGAGAATCAAGGGAAAAAAGACAGTGGGTTGAGACAAAGACAGTGTCATAGGACAGAAGAGGAAAGGCTAATAATCATAGAATCACTATGGATCGGAAGGGACCTCGAAAGATCATCTAGTCCAATCCACCTGACACAGCAGGATCACCTAAACCAAGTCACACAGGAACCTGTCCAGTTGGGTCTTGAATATCTCCAGTGAGGGAGACTCCACAACCCCCCTGGGCAGCCTGTTCCAGTGCTCCGTCACCCTCACCGTGAAGAAGTTCCTTCTCAAGTGATGAACACTATGATGGCTCAGCACTCGCTGACTGATGCCCAGCCAGTCTCCAGGCAATGTTATCTCCTGGTTGGTTCCCTCTACTCTATATATACTGGGCATAATGTAATAGGATAGGGAATGTCCCTTTGGCCAGTAGGATTGTCTGTCCTGGCCTTCTCCCTCCTGGCTTTTAGTGCAACTGCTTCCTGGCAGAGCAGGGGAAACGGCAAAGTCCTTGACTCAGGATAACACTGAACAGCAACAACTAAAACATCAGTGTGTTACCAGCATTGTTCTCATACTAAATCCAAAATACAACACTGTACCAGCTGTGAGGAAGCCAATTAACTTCATTTAAGGACATCCACAAATCAGGGAAGATAGGACCTCAAAAGTCTATAAGCAATTCTTGTAGGAGCTATGTTTGTGTAAATGTCTGCGTTTTAAAGTCAGGCTTGTGCTAAAATAAAGACTGATGTTATTTACTGCTGGAAAGCTGCAAGATTGTGTGGTTAAATCTAGATGATGAACTCAAACATACTTTTATTATCTTTCTTTGTCTTTGAATCAAATACACTGCATGATTCCCAGCTGAACTGTGATGGAGCACTGGAACAGGCTGCCCAGGGTGGGTTGTGGAGTCTCCTTCTCTGGAGACGTTTAAAACCCGCCTGGACATGTTTCCTGTGCGACTGGATCTAGGTGATCCTGCTGTGTCAGGGGGATTGGACTAGATGATCTTTCAAGGTCCCTTCCAATCCATAATGTTCTGTGATTCTGTGAAATGCTGGTGCTGTGGTTTGTGTCAGTCATCCAGAAGTCAGCTGTACTGGGTATCCGCTGGTGATGTGTAGATGGCGGACAGAGGTACCGGTGCAGTTTATTAGTGATACAGGCAGCTTCATTCTCCCAATGCTTGTCAATGTAAAGTGTTAGAGCTGTCTGTGAAGAGAGCTTTTTTCTGTGCCAGCTGAGCAAAGTATGAGGTTGTGGTCAGTGCAGAATGCCCTTGAATGAATTTCTGTGCAAAACCACTCTGCTTTTCAGTATCTAGTGCTCCTTTTTGATACCTAATGTTTCCAAAAGATGTTTTTCAAGATTTCAGAGCAGTGTTAAAATGGTGAGGGCAAAGGCCGTTTCTTCCCTACGGCTATTTCAGCAGAGAGATGGATGGATTTTCAAAGGTCCAGCTTCCACTTGCACCGTGAGAGGGAGCATCATGTGCTGATTTAATAATAAAAAGAAGAACCTGAGCTTCAAACACCAGTCAGTTTGGAATTAAGGTCCTTCTGCAGAATCACAGAATGGTAGAGGTTGGGAATCCTTGAGAAACGGGAATTAAAACATTAAGAAAAATATAACCATCGCTTACTGTGGCAAGATGTGTATTGCCCTTTATGTTTTAAATGTTAAGGAGTAAGTTTGACATAAGTTGATCTGAGTTTGTGCTAAAGGTTACCTAAAGAGCATGGTATGTGTGTGTGACCTGTAGGTCTGTTACTTAGTGCTAGAGGTTTGAAGAAACTGTATAGTAGGATTCGAGTTTGTATATGGGGCTAGTCCAGGCATATGCTTTAAACAATTGATATATCAACTGGTCTTTAATGTCTAGACAATCTTTATTGAGTTCAGTGCTTTCTAATCTTTCAATTAGGAGACTGAACTAAGGTTTCTGTATTGTATTTTGTAACTGCTAAAATCTTTATAGTTACTTTTTTAAGTCTAGAAGAGAAATCTTAAAATAGATTCATTTGGCTTTGCCCCTCACAACCTATTGTAGACAGTAAGACTGTTTCAGTAAGAAATGAGACAAAGACCTGTAAGTGCTAATGGCAGTTGTCAGTGAAATGGAGCTTTCAGCATGAAGCACTGTTCAGCTGCTTTCTTTAAACTAAGTGTGACTCCACACACATGTTGAGTTCATGTTCTTTTTAAAGAGCTACTCTATTTCTTAGGGGACACTGAGTCAACAAAGGGAAGATGTGTGCAAAATAGGATCCTTCTTGAACTTTATTTCAAAGATGGCAAGCTCTGAAATTAATTTACATGGATAGAAGAGGAAGAAGTGGTGGAAAAATGTTAGTAAGGACAAAATTCTGGTTCTGCAACCATATCCTGGCTGAAGTTACCAGGATGAGCAGATGGAAGGTCTAACTCTGCGGGTTAATGTCATGCATAAGAGTTCTGCTTTTGGGAGTTAAATGGGTTCTAAAAGTGGTTAAGGGTTTCACTGGTTTTCTGTTAGTGAAAGAACTGCTTAACTTATGTAGATATTCCTCTCACTCCTTGTGTATAAATCCATTTGGTAACGTTTGTGTTAAGTCTCTCAAACACACAGGTGCTGAGCACACAATCTTGCGTAACGTCAGAGCTGGAGATGCTTAACAGCATCTTTTTATCCTCCCTGTCACAAGCAGAGTCTCTAAGACATTTTGTGCCTTAGTCCCACTCCTGTCAGTTCTGATTCCTATAAAGGGGCTCTCTGAAGATAACCAGAGGCTATTCATAGCATTTTCGTCAGTGGTGTTTTCACCTGCGTTTAGAGCCTCTTTACACAGTTGTGACCTCAAAACTTCCTTGGGCTTTAGTTTCCCACCCAAAATACCTCCTTGAGATACACACACTCAAAGCTTTTGGCATTGATACTGTCCTTAAGCCATTTTTCTCTAACCAGATGTCACAGTGTACATACATGGCACCATTGACACAGCGTTTCTGAAGGACACTGCAGCTCAATTTGAAGAGCCCAGCCTGGGTCGTGTAGGCATGAGTCTTTCTTTTGAGCAGCCCATCTGAACTCATCACCTTGATGAGGCAGCTGATGGTTTGTGGAGATGTTCACGGAATACTTACCAAAAAAAAAAGTGACTAGGGAAAGCTTTGTGTTCTGTGAACTTGTAAAATTTGTCTTTTTCTGGGCACCAGTTTGACCAGCCTGTGTCCTGCAGGCCAGCACAGCAGAGGGGTAACCTTCTACTAGTGGCGACAATGGTTGGTAGCGTCTCCAGCACTTGTATGTTTTCAGGTAGGCAACTGAATGTTTAAGGCACCAACCCCTTGGCCACATTGCCTTTACATTAATAAATGGTTTCACCATTTTCTGCCATTCATTAGGATGCCAGACTGAATTGAGCCCAAACCTCCTTTTTATTGCATTTGATATTTTTCAAACTCTTAACAGACAGAAAATTGCCCAATTCCCAGTTCAAATTGTGTTAGCCCGGACTTTTTTCCCCCCAAAGAAATAGTCAAAACAGTACAAGTGCTTTAAATGAAACACTGGGGTGAAGAAACGACTGGCTGTATTTTATCGTATTCAGTACGTGAGGTTTTGTGGGCTGGAATCCAACTAGTAGGATATAACTCACGATAAAAAGCCATTTCAAAATAAGTCAATTAAGTCCTGTATGAGGTAGCATCTAGGAGTGTATTTTCTGCAGGTAATATAAAAGAAAGAAACTAAACCTGACTCTGCAGAGAGATGAGACATGAGACCTGGCAGTGACTGTCTGTAGCCGGCAGTGGTGTGTGGGGCTGAGGCTTCTCTCCATCTCAGTCTGCAGGATGGTTTCAGGGGTAGGGTGAGGAGAGATGGGGAGAAGTCAGGGCAGAAGCAAAGACTGGGAGCAGCCTGCAGCCATGAGGTGTTCTGTGCTCGCCATTTCTCAGACAAGAAGAGGCTGCACCAGGCTCTGCTTCTGTACAGTGCTGTGGGGGTCAGAAAAAGTTTCTCTCTAGGTTTATGTAAGGGAATAATTCAAGTCTAGCTTCCATAGCTTCTCACATTGATCTCTGACCATGGCCCTTTTAGTAGAGGGAAAAAGAAGGGCTTTTTTTTGGTGTAATTTAATCCTTTCCTGCTGGGTGGCCCTACAGAAGGCTTTCTCTATAGCTGAAATTCCTTCGGTGTGCTGTGTTGCGTGCTGGGCAGGAGTGATTGTGAGAAACACCTTCATATGGTAGTTCTGAAGGCTGTTGAGTGGAAATTAAAGATAAGCGTTGCACTTCTTTGAGTTTCTTTTTATCAAACTGCTTATGAAGTAGAGCTGATTAAAAACAATTTAGTCACTTGTTTTGAGGTTAATGGATGCTGGAGAGGAAGGCTCCCCCCTCAAAATAAGAAGTTTTGACGAACTTTTAATTAAGAATTCAGGACAGGGAAATTTGGGGCTAGTTCTGTACTGCTGAGATTGGCTGTGGGGCATGCTGGTCTGTCAGGTTTTTAAAGTAAATCTTCCCCTTAATTCTAATTAAGTATTGTAATGCCAGTTCTCTTCATTAAGCAGCAATTTGTAATTAGTCAGGTGGTCGTAATGGAAAAAGAAGAACATGTGATGAACTGGTAGGGAAATTGCAGAGCAGGGGAAACGGCCCTGGGATGCAGCTCCTAAATGCTCCTTAACATCATCCTGCTGGCAGATTTCCCACAGAATTTGTTGTGCTCTGTGGGACAGGAGTCGATCCTCACACAGATCCTAGCTTGTGTGGAAACACGGGTTCAGTGGACCTCAGTTGAGCTCTGAAGCTGTGACAAAAAGTAATGCTAAGAACAGCCATAAAGAGGGAGAACTCTTAATTCCCCCAAACCTTTGAAGCCAAGCCATTATTTTAAGTGTAGATTACATTATCGCATTTGTTTATCTGAGAATTGAATCTCATATTTAATAAACGGTCGCTTTTGTGAAGCGCCAGAGTGAATGTGAATTAGTGAATCGAGAAAGATTAGCTCTTGGAGGAGACTGAGACCAATTTAAAATTCTATTGTTCGCTATTTTTCTCTCTGTCTGTATGAAGCACGTCTGTAATTGTCTGAAATTAGGTACTGCCTTTGTTTAGAAGAGTTAAACAAGTAACAGGATAAGATAGTTCATAGTTCCTTTATAAATAAACAGCCTGTTCAGTTTTTATCTGTAGGCAGTTTGCAAATGTCAAAGTTTTTGAAGAGAACATTTGTATGAGGTGGAGTTTCTTCACTAACCGAATCATCCTGTATTGTTGGGATGCCTTTTCTAATTCTGCAGCCTGGTCTTCCTGCAGTGTGTGATTTAATATATCTTACCATGCTTCTGAAAACAGAAGCACTATCTACACATTCTTATGAAGACAGGATTTTGTCAGTTCCTTTCTGGCAGCTGTGGTCAGAATTTTTGCCATCAGCTTCATGATGGTTTCAGTACCAGTGAACCCTCATATTGACCCAATAATTACCAAGCTCAGAAAGAGAAAACAGGAAAAGACTAAGCAGTCAGCACATCCATGTGGACTGGGTCAGCAGCTATTCAAGCAGAAGACTGCTTTTCCCTTTTATATCACTTGGAAAACGAATCGCACGAAGCTGGTTCCTGGCTTGGTCCTTTGGCTAGTGGTGTCTGCAGGGGTTCAGGCACTACATCTCGTTGGAGATGGATATAGTTTGAAAAGTGGCTTTTCTGGAAGAAGTACTTGCCTTTAGCAAGTGAATAGGGAGTTCACTGGGGTTGGATGTTTTGCTGGTGCTTTGCTGGAGGGACAGAGTCTCCAGGCAGGGTGAGGTCCTTGCGCTCTCTTTCCACATCTCCTGTGACACTGCACCGAAGCCTATCCCCAATTTAACGACTGTTTCCATTCTTTACTGGCAAATGTGTTTGTTAGAATGGAATACATCAAGCCTTTTTGTAGAGAAAATGGTACAATCCAACAGGACTAGCGACTCCTCGTGAGTCTAATGACAGACTGTTGGGCGGTTCTGTAGAGCTGGCTCCATTTGCGCTTGATGCAGGGGGAAAACGGGCCTCGGCTGCCTGTAGTATGTTGTAGAAACCAAGATGATCCTGCAAGTTTTTGTTACTGAATGCAAAGTTGCCATTAAATTCAACATAGCAAGCATCCCCCCTCTGGTTTCTGCAAATCTCTCAAGTTTAATACAAAGTCAGCAGCGTTTGGTGGAACGCAGTGCTGTGTCAAAGGAGACTAGAGGGGTGTTTTGTTCTTTTTCCTGGTGTTTACAAATACAGCTGACTGATTTGGTAACTCTCCTGGAAACTCTCTGAGACTGTAAATTCCGCAGAGTGCTCCCTGGGCATGCATAGATCTAAAGATAGCAGTTTCTTGCCTATCAATAAGTATCTTAAGGCCTTTACTTTTAATGTTGTATACGACTTAAATCCCAAGAAAATAATTCCACTACTGCTGTTCATTTGTATCATAGGAGCCTGCATTAATTCAGAGGAGGCTGGGTTTTCTAATACATTATTTAGGTCTTCCAAATGTCTGTGGTACTGCATGTGGTTAACAGCACATTGTTGTTTGGGTAGCATTATATGGCGACCTTTTCCCCCAGGATACTTCAATAAATGAATAAATAAAGCTCTGATTTTTTGAAAGCTGATTTTTTTTCCCTCCCTTTCCTGTTATAACTGTAGTATCCCGTGATCTTAGCCCTGATTTCTCTTCTTTACAGTCACCGATTTTAAATCATTCTGGAAAGATCTTCAGTTCCTTCATTTCTTTCTTTGTTGGTTTTTTTTGTAGAAAAAATCCTTACTTATGGCTTGAATATAAATGTGTATCCTAGCTTCTTCCCCCACCCCCTGGCAACAGAAGCTTAGAAATGTGCTTACATTCAAGGAAAAAATCCCTTCCATGAAGGGTGAAGCCCTGGGCTAATGTTTTCTGTCTGTCCATGAGGCTAACAGATCAAAATATGTGAGATTGCTGCGTAAGGGAGGGTGAAACAAATGGAGTATAATGCTTGGAAATGAATGACTCATGTGAATGAACATTGGCTCATACATCCCCATCCCCATATTAAGATTAAAGTGAGTTGTCTGCTCTACAATTGCATAATTGCTTCTGTGACTGATTTGGTGTTGCTCAGTAATAAGTTGTGGATGCTGTAAGCTGACCTGGTTAATGGGATGTTTACTAAATGAATCTATTTGTGTAGTTTAATAGGGGGATGTTTGGAAAAATTAGCAGAATGACAAAGAATGGCTCAAGAGAATAATTTTTCAGCAAGTGCTGGGGCTGTGAAGACGAAGGCAGGCTGCCTTGCTGGTGGTGGTTTTGGGTAGGGGGTGAGGTTGCTTGGGGCCAGGTCCCCATCCCTCCCCACTGCAGGAGGGAGATCCCTGTCCTGGATCCCTGGGCGAGCAGGACACATGGGGCTTGGGTTCAGTCCCCCTTGAAGATGCTGCCAGTGTGGGGATGGATGTGGGGGACAGCAGCCTCCATCGTGCAGCCTTGACAGCTTTGTTTTTTAAACTACCTTTCTTGAATTTGGTTATTTTAAGTACTATAGACTAAGATAATTATTTCATGAAGTAATATTATCGGCAAATTAACCTTGGATCTTTGCGTAGGTTCAGAAAGAGGGAGATAAGGAATTTTATCGCAAATTGCAGACTTACCGAGTTTAACGTAAAGGCCGTGGCAAGTAATACATTTAAACTGCATTTAAGTAAGACCAGAATATCAAAGTCTAAAAGCAATAAACATTAATTTATTCAGAAAGTTTTTATATTTTCCTTCTAGTTTATATGTTCTTTTCACGCACTGTCATTTAATGAGGTTATATTCTGATTAAAGTAGAAAAATAAAAACCTAAAATGCTTTATTTCAGTAGATTAAAAAATAGCTTTTAAAACGAATCAGCTTGCCCTGTGTAGTCTGAGCTAGCTCTACAATTTTTCCTTCGTTCAGCATGGCTGCTAGACTAATGGATTTGGGGGGAAAGCTCTCCCTTACATAGAGTTTCAATTGAAATCCATATTTTCATTTTCAGTGACAACTAATACATTTCCTGTAATCCCTTTCAAATATTCACTGGCAGTATTCCCAGACATATATTTTGAAGGTTAAATGGTTTAGGATTTATGTACTATACGATGTAGGTCGGTCTCAATAAGCTAATAAGTCTGTACGGCCCCTTCACTGCCAGGGACCAGTGTGTATCTCAGAAGGACTCTAACTGCAGTAGCTTGGAAGTTTGGGCTGGTTAATGAGCTGTGGTTCTAATGAGCCCAGTGTGAGGTGCTGGACTGGAAAACTGCTTTTGCTGGTTGTAGAGCTCGCTTGGGTATCGTTGCGTAGGGCGGCTTCACACCTTCCAGGCAGCTGAAAGTTTTGGCTCTCTGTCCAGAAACAGACCTTTTTTTTTTCAATAGGCTGCAATTGACAAGAGTAAAGAGCAATAATTAAAATAATATTAGACGAGGTTGGTGTTTTAGTGTGGCAGTTTGATTAAAATGGATCTGCCTTTTCCTCTCTCGCAAGGACCATTGCTCACTTCGTGGCTAATGAAGTGAAACGAACTCTGTGATCAATATTTATGGTGTCACTCTGGGCACCTGCAGTTCTTTCAGCCCTTTTTGTGCTGGAATGGAGGTTTTTCGCTCCAAGCTAATTAGTGGCTAACTGTGCTACTTGAGGTGAAGTCTGGAAGGACTGTTCTTCGTACTGTTTCGTATGAGGGCCACGTGCAACTTGTAGAGATTTGCTAGTTCCTGTCATTGATTGGACAAAAGTAGGAACTTGTTTTTATTGAGTGATGTACCTTGAGGTCCTTTGCTCATCCTTTGGTGTTAGTTCGGCTCTCCCTCTGTTGAGGAGAACCACCGTTGGCTCTTGCCATGGCACACAAACCCAATCACAGATTCTTTCAGCTGAGTTATAGACTTCTGCCCTACAGTTTTTCTTCTCTTTGTACCCCAGGCTCTACTGTGGTTTCACAACTGCTGGAAAGAGCATGGATTTAAGTCCAGCGTGAATCCTGTGGAGATAGTGCTGATCTGCACTTTCACATCTTACCAGTTTGGGGGCTGCTTCCAGCTCTGCTGGAATATTATTATACAGCTGCTCACCAAGTCTGCAGACTATGGCAGGCAGAATTTTCTGTCCGAACCAGCCCTGCAGTACTTTATTCCACAGTTCTCTTGTTTCATGATTCCTTCAAGGGTTTTCCCAAACTAATAATATAATCTTTGAACTCTTGGTGGGCTGGTTCATTGCAAGCTTTGCCCGTTCCCTGCCAGTGACAGCGGCTGGAGGCAGTCCAATGTAATTAGTAGGTATTTTGGAGACTCTGCTTTGGCAGCCTTGTTAAATATGTGCAGTGAAAGCAGGATTAGTATGGGGCCTCATCTTTTTTCCTCATTATGGCATCTCTGCGATCTGTAAGCTTATTTAATTGGAAATTAGCCATTCGTATTAACACAGGAGATACCCTTTGGTCCGAATTCTGACATGGGATAAATGTATATAGTTCCCAATAAAGAGAAAGAAAATGCATCCACATACTCCAGGGTGGAATTTTGCCCTTTTGTGTCCATCGCAGTTCCCCTGGAGGAGAATTTCATTTTCTAGTAAAGGAAGTAAATTTTCACTGCTCTGGTAAGTGACTACAGAGGTTCATCATGAGGATTTGAAGGAATAAGCCTCCCAAGAAGATGGATGATGACAAGGGGAGTAAGGGTTGTTATCCAATCATTTGTCATGGTCCAGAACGTTAAGATACATGGTAAGACCCCAAAGGTGTCTGGAAGTTCCTGTTTCCAGCAATCGGTTGGTGCATAATAACTTACCCTGTTCAGTCAGCCAGTATTATGCTCTCTCTGAAAACTCATTTTGTTTGCATTTCTTTGTATACACAACACATAAGCGCTAACATCTTCTATGTTGCGGGAAAATATTCTACACATCATCAAAATGTAGCCCACGAGTACTGAGTATAGAGGCTCAATTCCCTGGGGCTCCCTTCTCTCCCTCCTTCATACCACCCGAGATGTTAACATCACCTCTTTTCTGTGATCGCGTTTCGCTCCGGGCTTTCTCAAGAGACTTTTCGCTCCAACTGTTTTTCTGTGGTTTGCAGCTTTACAGCAGTTTCCTTCTGGTTCTCTCCCTGTCCAAGGTTTCAAATCTGCATCGCAGCCATGGGGTGCAGTGTCAGCTTGCGAAAAACTAGATTAAACATTCATGGTGGTGGGAGGGCTTGTTAGCATATATGTATTAATTCAACACTTCCTGCTGGTTTTCAATATGTTGGGAGGTTACGTTGCTGGTGAGGTGACTTCAAAGTCTGTGGTGGAATATGTTTCAACTCACTGCTCAAGAACAGGTAGAAATGTTGCTCTGCTTAACCAGGAAAACCTTTCCCCATACTTTTTAAAGAGTGTTCTTCTCTGAACCAAATGTGAATGAGGTCAGGTCTCTGAAGGATTTTGGGATAGCTCATCTTGGAGCTTCACCTGTGTAGGAGATAACGTAAACTGCTCCATGCTTTGCTGCTTGTTGCTGGGAAGTCGCACAAGGATGTGACTCTGAATCATAGAATGGTCCAGTTGGAAGGGACCTCCAAAGGTCATCTAATCCAATCCCCTGCAGTGAGCAGGGACAACCTCAACTAGAGCAGGTTGCCCAGAGCCTTGTCAAGCCTCACTTTGAATATCTCCAGGGATGGGGCCTCAACTCCTTCCCTGGTCAACCTGTGCCAGTGTTCAACCCCCTCCTGCTAAAGATCTTCTTCCTAACATCCAATTTCAGCCTACTCTTCTCTAATTTAGAGTCATTGTCCCTCATCCTATCACTCTGGGCCTTCATAAACAGACCCTCTCCACCATTCTGATAGCTCTCTTAAGGTACTGGAAGGTCACTATCAGGTCCCCCCAGAGCTTTTTCTTCTTCAGGCTGAACAATCCCAGCTCTCTCAGCCTGTCCTCATAGGAGAGGCACTCCAGCCCTCTGATTATTTGCATGGCCTCCTCTGGACCCACTCCATCAGGTCTGTGTCCTTCTGGTATTGAGGGCTCCAGAGCTGGACACAGTACTCCAGACAGAGGGGCAGAATCACGTCTCTTGATCTGCTGCACACACTTATTTTAATGCAGTTCAGGATGCTATTGGCTTTCTGGGCTCTAAGTGCACACTGTCAGCTCATGTCCAGCTTCTCGTCCACCAGCACCCCAAGTCCTTTTCCTCAGTGCTGCTTTCTGTTTCCTCCTCCATTGAGTGAAGATTGTTCTGACCCAGGTGCAGGACCCTGCATTTGGTCTTGTTGAACCTCATGAGGTTCACCTGGGCCCATCTGAATGACATCCCATCCCTCCAGTACCAACAGCACCACTCAGCTTGGTGTCACCTGCAAACTTGCTGAGGATGCACTCGATCCTGCTATTGATATTATCGATGCAAATATTAAACAGCAGAGATCCCAGTATGGACCCCTGAAGGATACCCCTTGTCACTGCTCTCCATCTGAACTTTGAGCCAGACTTGCCCTGTCTGGGCTTGCTATAGCACAGAATTGCTCAGTAGCCTAAATTAGGTCGGAGCTTGGTATCGTGCACGGAATCCTACTAAGCTCTGGAAATCTTCCATTGTGGCCAGTTCATTATGTCTGTGTGCTGGAGTTAAAGCCTGGCCCTTACGCCTGTCCCCAGCCTGGATGTGTATTTTTGCGGTCGAAAAGCTGAACCGGCTCAGGAGTGTGTTTATTCCTTTGCGTTTCTCCCCAGCGGCTGGCTCAGGATGATTTGTCTGACCACTGCTGACTGACAGGCAGAAGACTTTTCCTGTAGTTCACTTGACGAGGGTTTAGATAGGAAAGTCACGTGTTTTGCCTGTAGTGGATCTTTTGGAAAGATCACGACGTTAGTGCACCACAGCGGTTTGTGATGAGGAAAGTCCAATTAAGGAGCTGACAGCAGTCCTGCCTTTTGAGTTTTCAAACATTTTTACCTTATTGGTGCCAGTGGAAGGCAGGCTGGCATGGTCCGCATCCAGATGGACAAGAGTGATGGATTCTGTGGGTTTGGGAGCATTTGTACCATTTCTGGCAGCGTACGTTCAGGTGTTTGGTCCTGCAGGCATTTTACAAACTGGCCGTGGTGGGGAAATTTGTTCCTACAGGTCTGCGTGCTGTCAAACATCACGTGGCCATGTTTCCAGGGAAGCAAAATGCAATTCTTCTGAGTCCCAGCCATGTAATTACAGCAGTAATAATAGCTATCATTTTTGATGCCTCGGTGCCAAATGTAAAGGTCGTTAAGTTGTTTCTGTTACGTTTCCAGAGTAGTCTGTTCTGCTGCCTTTTCTGCTTATCTGTGACTGAACAATTACCAGAAATGTGATGAGGACACTGTGTGCAGAAAGTCATCCCCTTGTCTTTTTTCACATAGGTGTGTGTGAGCAGCCGTTATCTCGCTGCTAATCAATGAAGCTGGAGCTAATGTGCCAAGTGACCTTTGAAAAGAGAAGGGAGGTTGTGCCAATATTATGCTTGCAGTTTGAGTCAACTTTTGCACTTTGTCATGGATCTGATTGCGTGAGCCTCTCCTTTACTGACTTGTGTTGCCATATCGTTTAGTATTAGATCAACTAAGCTAAAAGATGCCCAAAATTTGTCTCGTGTGTTAGACATCAAACTTGATATTAGACGTTAGGCTTGATATTAGGAAAATTTTTTTAATAGGGTGGACAGGCCCTGGAATAGGCTTCCCAGGGGGGTGGCTGAGTTGCCATCACTGGATGTGTTTAAAGATTGTTTGGATGAGGTGTTGAGGGATCTGGTTTTAGGGGTGAACTTGTAGGGTAGATGGTTGGACTCAGTGATCCCAGGGGTCTCTTCCAAACAGAGTGATTCTGTGATTCTGTTAGCTGGGCATGATTAGTGTTACATGGTGACCCCTGACCTTCATGGTCTAAATCCCTTCTGTGCTTTTACCTGTTTATTTTTTTAGTTTGAAGCAATCCTGTGTATCCGTACATTTCCCAGTTAGGTGACATCAACAGAGTTTTTACTGCTGAATTAGACACAATTTACAGCAGCTTGTGGCTAGGCAAAGGTTACACAGATACATACATCATTAGGGGTTGGAAAGGACCTTCAGGGGTCATAGAGTTCAACCGCCTTGCTCGAGCAGGATCACATAACCTAATACAGGTTGCATAGAAATAATCCAGACAGGTCTTAAAGATCTCCAGAGAAGACAACTCTGCAACTTCCCTGGGCAGCCCATTCCAGTGCTCTGTCACTCTTACAGTAAAGTTATTTTCATATTGAGATGGAACTTTCTGTGCTCCAACTTAGACCCATTGCCCCTTGTCCTATCACAGGGTGCAAGTGTCTTGTCTCTTTCTTCTTGACACCCCGTCTTCATGTAATTATGTACAGTCCCTTCGTAACCTTCTTTGAAAACGGAAAAGTCTCAGATCTCTCAATCTCTCCTCATAAGGGAAGTGCTCCAGCCCCCTAATCATCCTCGTAGCGCTAAGCTGAACTCTCTCAATCAGACCTCTGTTGCTTTTGAACCAGGGAGCCTAGAAGTGGGCACAATATTCCAGATGTGGCCTCACTAGGGCAGAGTAGAGAGGGAGAAAAACCTCTGTGGATTTGCTGGACACACTCTTCTTGACACATTCCAGCATTCCATTGGTCTTCTTAGCCACATGAGCACATTGCCGTTCCGTGGGTAAATTATTGTTCACAAGAACTCCAAGAGCCCTCTTCACAGAGGTGCTCGCCAGTAGATTGTCCCCTAAACTGTATTGATGCATTGCATTACTCCTTCCCAGGTGAAGGACTCTGCACTTGCTCTTACTAAACATCATTAAATTCCTCTTTGCCCATCCCTCCAGTCTGTCCAAGTCTTCCTGAATGACTGCACAGCCATCAGGTGAATCGAGCACATCACCCAGCTTAGTGTCATCAGCAAACTTGTTGAGGAGACACTCTGTCTCATCATTGAGGTAATTAATAAAGGTATAAACAGAACTGGATCCAGCACAGATCCCTGGGGGACACCAGTAGTTACAGGTCTCCAGCTAGACTCTGCACCATTAATGACCACTCTTTGGGCTCTGCTATATAGCCAGTTTTTAATCCAAGTCATGACCTAGTCTTCAATCCCACACTTCCTAAACTAATTTGTGAGGATGTCATGCGGGACTGTGTCAAAGGCCTTACTAAATTCAAGGTAGACCACACCCACTGGTCTCCCAGCATCCATCCATTTAGTCACATCATAGAAGGCTATCACATTAGTCAAACAGGATGTCCCCTTGGTAAGTCCATGCTGACTACTTCTGATTACCTTCTTATTGTCAATATTCTTAGAGGTGGCCTCCAGAATGAGTCACTCCATCATTTTTCCAGGGATGGAGTTGAGACTGACTGGTCTATAGTTGTCCAGATTTTCCTTTTTACCCTTTTTGAAGACTGGAGAGACATTGGCATTCCTGCTGCCTCTTCTGTTAACCATGATCTCTTGAAATAATGGAAAGTGGAAGAGCAATAGCATCAGCCAGTTCTCTCAACACTCTTGGATAAGTCTCATCAAGATCTATAAATTTATGAATATTCAAATTTTGTAATTAATCACTAACCCAGTCCTCTTTAACTGCTGGAAAGTCTTCCCTCTTACAGGCTATTGCTGCTACCTCCCGGATCTGGAGTTCCCAAGGGCTGGTCTTAGGAGTGAAAACCAAAGCGAAGAAGTTATTTAGCACTTCTACCTTCTGTGCACTGTCAGTTATCAGGTTATTCTCTAGCACTTCCGTTCTCTAGTTTAACACTGCTGAGGAGTCTGACGGATGGAGCGCTCAATTATTTAGCATCTGTCAAGCTTTTGCTTACACCACCTAAACAAACACTAATATTGCCTACTTTTTTTCCCAAATATATAAAACATAATTCTGCTACATTAATCCACAAACCTAAAAACCCCCAGCGTGTGCTGTTGCTTAACCAGCCCTTTTAATGAAATGGGTTTTGAATTGAAATTTTAAGTATGCATGAAGATGGTAAGATACCGCTTGCAGTTTTAGGGTTTCAATAATATATGGAATTAGCAGAGCTTTATTATATTTCTGTGTCTGCATGCCCTCCATAGAGTAAAAGTTGTAATAAATATAAGTTCAAAGGTAAAATTTTATTGCTGCGCATGAGAGGAGAAAAAATAAATGAGAGTAATGTAATCATACTCATATATGTTATGAATTTTGAACAGTGTCTATTAGAAAGTTTGTCAAAATGTGCTTAGCTTTGAAAATACAGATTAGCGCTGAAGGTTTTAATATTGTTCTTCCTTATGTGCATATTCCTTGAGAATATAAGTGTAAAATATCTCCTGCCGAAAGCAATTGTCATAAAATGACACTTTCCTATTTTAATAGCTGAATAATCAGAACAGAAATATTTTCTGAGTTGCAGAGAGGTTATTGCTTTCTTTACGCAAGGAAATTTAGTGGTGGGAAACCAGATTTTATCCAGATATTCTCCGGTTTTTCTGTTTCAGCTCTTCATTTTGAGAAGTGTGTCCAAATGCCTCTTGACAGCTTTGACGCTTCAGGGTGTTTAGAAAGTGGGAGGAGTGGGTGTTCATTTGATTTCTTGTACTGATTCTGTGTTTACCTTTAATCTAGTAGCAAAGTAAAACCAGTAGTTCTCCAAGAGGAGGTGGAAAAGCTATAAGGGAATGACTGGTTGGTGTCTGTCTGGGCCCTTTATGGTTCATACATCTTCTCTTTCTGCTTTGGAGCAAATAAGGAATAGGTCGGCTTGGAAGGGTTTATCAAATACAATTCCTTCTTCCATGCTTTCTCCACTTACTACCCCTTTAGTTCATCCTCTATCATCTTCCTCTCTCATCTTTCTGTGAGCATTGCACCCTGAGGACATTACCAAAGTGTGGGCAGTGGCCTTTCGCAGACATTTCAAACAGGCTTTTAGTTTTAGCGTCACCGCTCTGTGTGGAAGCTGTGTTGTACCTGATTTGCTGTAAAGTGAGAGAGTCAAAGTCTTGTTTAGTAACGACAGTCCAGCTCAGGTTGTGCCAGAGTCTGAACTCAGTTGCCATGACCAACCCTAATCCATACACTTCAAATCTGAAAGGACGTGGTGGTGGAGGGTCAGTGAACCCCACCATGCAGAGACCTCTTGAGGACGTGGTGTTCCTTTTCTGGGGGGATGCTGCTCTGCTGGGAACGCCCTGTTTCCCAGGTCAGGTTGATAGCAGCCAGACAGCCCTGTGAGGATGCTTCGTCCTGCTGTGTAAGCATTCAAGCAGCAGCATCCATCTCCGTCCAAACTCAAGAGAAACAGGGAACTTTTAATGAGAAATAGTTTTGTCAGCCAAGAAAAAAGGAAGCAGAGAGTGCTGCCCTCTCTGGACCAGTAACATCGAGAGCAGTCCTCAGGCAAAGTCATGTCTCAAGGCTTCCGAGGAGTAATAAACATCAGGGTTTTTTCTGATGTACAAGCAGATCTGTTATTTGTCACCTTTTAATTACAATACCCAGATACAATGTCCTGTGTTGCTTACGCAGAGGCTTTTTCTCTTGAAAACCTTCACTGGAAAATGTGCTGTTGTTTTTTTTCCCCAATATAAATAATGACAGACATGAGCCTTTAGATTTAAGGTTTTTGAAATTATTTTGAGATAATACTAGCTGTATGTAATGGAGCAAAACATTGATAGAACATCATTCCCCCCCCCCCCCCCCCCCCGCCTTGCCAAGAACAACCTTGAACTTTAAATCTTTGTAAACTTTCTGAAAAGGGAAAATAACAGAAAAACTCTGAGCCTTCCACATTATAAGTCATCATCAGTTATTCCTGCCTTTGCATTCTTCTGTTGATGCCACTGTAGCCGAGTTGTAAGCAGGCTGAGGCTGTTGCTCCAAAATAATCAGTGAAGCAGTTTGAGGGTGGAGCAGTTTAGAGACCAAATGCACTTTAAGTGGCACTAGAGGAATGATGCACTACTGACTGAAAATGTAGGCATCGTTATTAATGATGTAATTAACGTTCCACCTCATGGGCAAAGTGGAAGGACACAGAAAATATTATTAATACTGTGTTTCCTACGTTTGATTTATTCCGACTTTTAAGTTCTAAATGATCTATGCAAAATACGGTGGAAATTAAACACTCCCCCTAAAAGTGATGGCTTTATTATGTAATAATGGTTGAAGCATGGGTCAGGGTACATTAGCCAGAAGTAACTTAACCCATCTGAAAGGTCTTAATGCAGTTTAGACGTGCGGTTGATACTTGGCAAAACTGGTGTGTACACTTCAAGGTTCTCCTCCGTTACCAAAGGTCATGGTTTTCAGTTTGCAGTGCTTTTGTCAAGAACAGATTTCAGACAGTCATTTAGACCCTTGACTGATGATCGTGTGTGTTACTGGGTGAGTTGTGTGCTTTATTGCTGTCTTTTAAAGCTGTCAAAAAGGACACCTTACTACGACTTGGTTCTGACTGTTGTGAAACAATTAGAGACAAAATTGGAAAAGAAACTACTACTCTTAGTAGCGATAATAGAAGTAAAGATAGACTAGTATTTGGTCCTGCAAATTCTGAGCAGTTCCTGATAGACTGTGCAAGCTCTCAGAGTTATTTTATGGGATTAGGCCAGACTCTGCATCTGAACTGGAACACATTTTTGTGCTTCTAAATGAGCACTTAGTTTTAAGTAGTTGGCATAAATCTAATTTTAATTTACTGTTTTCATTTTCTTTTGCATTGATCCTCTTTTTTTTGTAGAGATTCAATTGCAGACTTGGAGAAGGATGTTTTTCAAAGAGTCCAGATGGTATTTGCAATTATTTATTATCATTAGCATTCACTGTATCTGAAAACAAGCCTTTTGCCAACTTAGATAAACCTCATCTGCTGCACTATTGTTTACAATTTTTCAGTGTTTTATGTTAATACAGACTCACTCTTAGGGCAATTTCTGGGGCTAGAAGAGGAAAAGGAGTCTTATTCCTCAATACATGGTGGATTGCCAGCTTATTTTGGGACTGTTGCTTGGATAACAGTCAGTCATAACCTGCTGGTGGAGACAAACAAGCCAGCAAGGGACGTAGTTCTTAAGAGCAGCATAATCGGAACCCAAATCATCATAATCAAACCAGTAGGTGTAAAATCATTGCGCTTTTCCATGGTTGCACATGCAACTTTTCTTTTCAGGGTCACTTACTGTGTGAGAGCACAATTGCTGTAGTTTGCCCTTTGCAGCATGTCCCTGGTAATTTCTTTGGGAGTTACGAGAGTGAAGGTGGTACCTGAAGTCTACAAAAATGGAATGATTAGAAATTTGTGGCTGTGATGCAGTGGGAATAAAGAGCCACCTTCCTTATTCTATATTCAAATGCTTGAATTCCTCCACTGAAACTGTTCTGCCCCACTGCACAGGTGTGTGAGCAGAAGCGGACTCCTAATGCCATTGGAATAAACACGTCTGCTCATCATTGTTTTCCTCCTTAAAGTTTTGGAAATGATTCTATAATATTTTAGTACATTTGACTTATTTCTGTAATTGATTTCTACAATATTTGGTGTTGATTAGCGTTTGGAACAAAGCAGAACAGTGAAGGCAATAGAGCGACACCTGTTTCAATTAGACTGCAGCACCGATTTCAACAATAAATCTTAATTGCAGTCAGTCTTGATCAACCCACCTGTGTAGATTCCCCTCATGTCCAACGAGGAGGGATAATGGAGAAAAACAGAAAGAAGGGTAAAGAGAGTGAGGGGAAAACCCCAGAACACTCCTATGGATCATGTTTAGTTCTTATACTTCATGTTTGCAGGTTGCTGTGCTATGTTAATTATTAGGAACAGCAGCCTGAGTTTTCTGGACTGTTCTCTGGGAATATAGAGAACCTATGTTTGCTTTCAGCTGCCATGTGAGCAATTTCTCTTAATTCAGGAGGTGTTGTGCAAACAGCCGCAAGGTGGAATTAATTCTGCTTTTATGGCCAAGCCCAGCAGGTGAATGTGTAGCAAGTTCCTTTAAATGACTGCCTGTTTTTCTGTATGGGATAGGAAGTATCGGAGCCAATCTCTTACGTAGGGAACCTCATTCAGCTGTATTATTTTTTATTGACCTTGAGACTGGTAGCTGCTGTATAATGTCCCGTAGGGGTTTATTGGGATACTGTGCAGCCTTGGTAGCTGCTCACTGATATGCCTCTCCCTGTGTTCACTTTCTTGGAGCTGCCTTAGAGTCACCAGTCAATTTCCTACCCTGCATTTACATGAACAGGGACAACAGTTGTGAGTACGCAGCCCAAATTGTAGTAGAGGGTGTATGGGAAGGAAAAACTGATGCCAGCTTTATGCTGGTGCATAGCGAGAGGACAAGGGGAAAGGGTTACAGACTTGAAGAGGGGAGATTTAAGTTGGACATTAGGAAAAAATTATTTCCTGTGAGGGTGCTGAGGCAGTGGAACAGGTTGCCCAAGGAGGTTGTGGCTGCCCCGTCCCTGGCCAGGCTGTGTGGGGCCCTGAGTAACCTGATCAAGTGAAGCTGTCCCTGCCTCTGCAGGGGGGTTGGAGCTAGATGATCTTTAAGGACTCTTCCATCTGCAGCCATTCTGCGATTCTGTCATTTTTTCCATACTCTCAATCATCTTTTTCTTGCTACCTTTCTAATGACCACTTAGGCATAGGTAAAGGACAGGGTTGTGGCTAGTGATGCAGATTCGGGCGAGACTTCTAGGGTGATTTGGTAACATGTCCAAGCATACTGTTTCACATTTCTTCTTATTCCCTCTTTTTCATCTTGCTGTCCTTTCTCCTTCTTCTGAACTGTTTGTTATTCTCTTTGTCTTCACTGAGCATTACATGCTTAAAAATGCAGTGGATTTTTTTTTCATTTGTCTACTACACCAGTTTACGTAGCTGCGTTTTACTTGAGTCATTTGACTCAAATCCTCAATGATTGTCTCATTTATTATTCTTCTTTTTTTTTATAATTTCCCTGGAGGGGATCAGGATTGTGTTTGTATTTATTTCCTCTTTTCCATTGTGAGTAGCTTGTTCTTCTTCACTGCTTCATCTGTTTTTTTGTGATGGATCTCCACCTCCATTCGTCTTCATTGCTGTTACATTCCTCTTCTCTGCCATGGGGCTCTGATAATAGTGATGGACCACTGCAATTAAATTTATTCCATACGCCACTGCTTTCCCTGACAAACTGACATGGCTCTTCTCTGATGTTCTCACCTGTTGACTGGCATTAAGAAAAGTCAACCAGGAGCCAGGGATTGCAGTGAAGTGTGACATTGTCTCCTGGTGACGACTGAGCGCAGCAAGCCCTGGGATGCTTTAAGGTATCTCTGAAGCTGGTTGTACAGCATGAGGGAAAAGCCCTGTGGTGTTGTGCTGATATAAACATGTTCAAAATGGTGATAAGAAATTTCTCATATTGTTGTTTGATTGTTATTGCATTTAAATGTAACATTTTTGTTAGCTGATGAGTTGCCCGGGCCAAGATATTGTCAGCATCAGCTTTCTCGGAGTGCATTTGCCGTTAGCAAACTGGCGTACAGTCAATAGGAATTCTGCAGAATTTACTGCTGTCTGTTGACATCTTATTCTGTTACAGGCAAGTATTTAATCAAAGTTTATTGTCATTCTTTTCCGAGATTTAAGTGGCACATAAAATTTTACGATACGTATAGTATTTTAGATGACAGCTTCATTATTTCCACTGAATAATTTGAAATGCTACAAGGAGAAATATTGATGTCAAGCCGGTAATTGTCATTAAATATGCAGCATTTTTGCAGCAGTCACTTGGGCAAAAAATAAATTCTCTGAATTTTTAGGTAGCAGTGCAGAACAGTCTGAAATGCACTTCCTTCGTTCTGAGCCTTTTCCCTGCCATGGAGAAACACGCAAGGCACCGCACACGTGCAAACTTGGAGTCTTCAGCGTAGTTTTATAACTTTTCATACTAAAAATACATGGTGCGGTGGTAAATGTGAGAAGAGGGACACTCGGTTTGTTATTGAGTTGCTCTTTCAGTTCCTGTTGCCTGATGGGATTTTGTCTTTTTGCTGCAGTAGTCATGTCCTGTCCAGTGGACATTCCCTTTTCATGAGTCAGGAGGGATGTCTGTGGCAGGAGTAATTAAACTGTGTCCTAAGAGACAGGTGCACAGGGCACTGGGAAGGATGAGGCTAATGCACCAGAGTTGAGTAAAGCACACAGATGCAATTTAATACTGACCTGACTCAGAATGAAGAGTTCTGTTGATTCAGTGCCTCACGCTGGAGTGTGTTCTTCAGCACCATGGGAGTGGCTTCTCCTTCTTCTCATTTTCTTCTTGGAAAGACAATAAGAAAAAAAATTAATTTGCTGGAGAAAACAATCTCTTCAGTTCAAGGGGTTTTTATGTCATTAATTTTAGGTGAATCAGAACTTCCACTCAGAACTGTTCTTCTCCGTGTAGCTTCTCTGTTACCTTGTTAAAGAATTAAAATTAGAGACTAGTACACCAGGCAACGATCACCTTTATTAGCAAATAAATTCACACAAATGCCATGCTCATCTTCTCTTTCGTAATTATTACACCCTGGCTTTGCAAGGAAAAGAATTAATTGTTTCCTACATTAAAAACATTATCTAGTGAATGTCTGGGCTGTTTAGCTGTGGTCATTATGCTATTAAATACAAGGCAATCAGTTGAAGCCGTGCCATCAGAGCTGGTCAGGATGCTCGCAGCAGAACGCTTGGAATAGAAAAGGGTAACATTTTTCTCAACTAAATCTTTTATTGTTGCATTCAGCAGGGCCGAGAAGAATGACTGTGTTTAAATCATGAAATAAATGATGAAGTGTCTTGGTGAATGCTTCCACCGCCTCCCTCAGTACCCTTGGGTGGATCCTGTTTGGCCTCAGAGCCTGGTGTGTGTAAAGATAATGAAAAGATCGGAAAGGTTTTTGCGAATATCCGAGATAAAAATCACAACTTCAAGGTGCTGGGCGGACAATTTGTAAGCTCTGAAGAATTGAATATTCCCTGTAAATCTGTGGCAATGCATAAAGCACACTTCAAATGTATCCTGTGCTAGTATTTTTCATGGAAAATGAAAGATTATTACCTCCCTTTGTCGTGTGCGGTAGTTTTCTGAGAAGTCTCTGCCAGGCAGCTCTTACACAAGAACATTCCCCTTCTCCAGTAATACAAGCCAGTAATTAAACCCGAACACAGCAAATAGAGCTATAAAGTAAATCAAAGTGAGTGTTGAATTGTACCTTCATGCACCAGGTGGTAAACTCCTTATAACAAAACTCAAAGCTTCCTTTCTTTGCCGAGGAACCATGAATTGCAGCCTCTGTTTGTGGTGCTGCTGTTGCTGTCACCTGCTGTAAATCCAGCATGAAAAGAAATCAAAGAACTCATGGAAAGAGAAAGTGGAAAGTGCATTTTGCTCTTTTGCCTCCCTTATTCACAGGGTGGTTGCTCACAGCTCTGTGGCACCTGGGCTTGTGGCTGGAGGAAGCCATCGTAAAGGATACCCAAGTGTTCTAAGCCATCCAAACCAATCCCAGGCACAATTACAAGTTGGGTGCACAGTGGGTTGAGAGCAGCCCTGAAGAGAAAGACTTTGCGGTGTTGACTGATGAGAAGTTTCAGCATGAGCCAGCACTCGTGCAGCCCGGAAGGCCAGCTGTATCCTAGGATGCATCAAGAGAAGTGTGGCCAGTAGAGCAAGAGAGGTGATTCTACTCCTTTTCTCTGCTCTTTTGAGACCCCACCTTGAATACTGAATCCCGTACTGGTGTCCCCAACAAAAGAAGGACATGAAACTGTTGGAGCAAGTCTAGAAGAAGGCCACAGAAATAATCCAAAGGCTGAAGCATCTTTGCTGTGAGGATAGTCTGAGGGAGCTGGGGTTGTTCAGCCTAGGTGCCTTCCGACTTGAGCCATTCTGTGATTCTATTATCTTCTGAGCAGAAAGGCTGGGTTTTTTAAAGTCAGATTAAATCAGCTTTCAAGAAGTAGGGTTTTCCTTGGTCCTTGAATCTTTAACCCAGTCTGATTGATGGAAGAATTGGGTTAAATCCAGCATTTAGTGAAATTCACAGTGCTCCCTTGCTATAAAGTCTGTGTGTAATGAAGATAACGTGTTTCATGGATGGAGTGCTGGGAGTCAGGCTTACAGGGTCAGTGTCCTGTCTTATCCCTTCTCATCCAGAGGCCAGTTGCTGACTGTTCTCCCACTTCAGTGATGAGAGAGGAGTACAAATGTTTTATCCTGCTTCACCAAAGCCTGTAATCTCTTGATGCTACTGTACCATTTACTCCTCAAATCACACTTGCCCAGGATGCCCTCGTGCTACCTGCCAGCGTACAGGCAAGCTGTCAAAATGTTAGCCGGGATTTTGACGCTAAGATGACTGAGGAAGACAGTGGGCTTACCGGTTTAGTAGGTGTTTTTACATCGCTTTTCTCTAAAGGTAGTCCTCAGCCTTATGCGAGCATCCGGAGCCACAGTAGTGATAATAATGGGCTACTTGAAATGAGTGATGGAAACTCTGTTTGGGTGCCAAACACAGGACCAGAGGATGGAGCTGCCTGTAGGGAGAGTGTTGCCTCTGTTTTGTTCCTGAGTAGACTTTTAAAATATTCCTGCGAAGACTGGGCATATCAAACCATGCCTGATGAGTATAGGTGTGTGCAATGGAAAGAGAGTAGAAAAACAAAACATTGTAGAACATATCTTGCAGTCTGATTACCTGCTAGATTCTGTTTCTTCTCATAATGTGCTTGAAAAGTTTTATTTGTGCCTGGGGGGCGCTGAGCGCATCCTCACTTAGGGATGCAACTACAGATAGTCTCACCGAGCTGTATTGACAGCTTTATGCCCTCTTGCTCGCAGCCTCCCTCTCTTATTTACTCATTTGTGTATGTGTTGCCATACGGTTCTCTGCCCTCCCAGTTATAACTGCATGCTTGTTGTGGAGCTGTTCCTGTAGTGTGAGGTAAGAGAGGCAGTCACTGCCATTATAAATATTAATCTTTCTTTTTTTCGCGTGTAATTGAGCCTGGGTAGTCGTGATAGTTTTTCCTAGATTCATAATTAAAGAAACCTCGAAGGAGAGTTTTGTAAATATTGTAAGGGCGAAAGAGGAGCTAACATTCAGTGTCGTCTGGTTGTTTATAAACAGAGAGACTTGAGCTTCCAAAAATTTTGGAAATGTCACAATGGTCCTGATGAAACACGAGAAACATGAGAACAGTGTAACAAAGGGGCACAAGGGTGATCGGGGGGCTGGAACACTTCTACTATGAAGAGAGGCTGTTCAGCCTGGATAAGAGAAGGCTCCAAGGCTGTAGGAAGGCTGGAGAGGGATTTTTTACAAGAGACTCTAGTGATAGGACAAGGAGGATAATTTCAAGCTGAAAGAGGGGAGATTTTGATGAGCTCTCCAGAAGAAATTTCTCACTATGAGGCTGGTGAGTGAGGCACAGGAACAGGTTGCCCAGGGAGGTTGTGGATGCCCCTTCCCTGGAAGTGTTCAAGGCCAGGTTGGATGAGTCTCTGGGCAACTTGGTCTGGTGAGAGGTGTCCCTGCCCATGGCAGGGGGGTTGGAACTAGATGATATCTGATGTCTGTTCCAACCTAAGACATTTTTTGGTTCTATGAACATGTGTGTTCATGGCTGGAATTATATTTGTAAGATACTAGGTGTAATTCAGTACCAGAAGAGTTAAGATTGTAACAATTTATATGAATTGTGTTGCTCTCATAAATTTTACTTAATTACTAAAATTACTAGACGTTTCCCATGTTATTTCAGAAATAAAATTATGTGTTACTTGGTTTTCAAAAACAATGCTGCACCTGTCATCCCTCTCATGTTCTTGGATTTGCTACTCATTCTGCCACCTGTTCTTATAGTTGTTAGGTTTTTCCCTACCAGCCCCAACAACCTAATTTGTTGAGGAGGGTTTGGGGAAGATGCTTCTCAGGAGGTACGCTTTGATCCAGGTCCCTTGCTCTTCCCCAAGAAAAATATCTGTTCCTTGGATGTCAGTTGCCCAATAGATTCATTAACTTGGGTGCCCTGTTTTTGGGTGAGAAGCGAAGTCAGAAATGGTATGGGGTCAATTCGGGTGAGGTTGCAGGAGATTGACCATCTATTGGATGCTTCTCTGGCCTGCAGGCGGTTGAAAATTGTCTTCTGTTGGGACCTGCACAATTTCTCTTGTGGAAAATAGGTTCTTTAGGTGGGAGTTGCTGGAAAGCATGGGACAATTATCAACAGAATTTATGATAATTGAAATTACAGCTTTTCATTGATTGGATTATCTTAATGCCTTCTGCCTGCTTGCTTGCTTTATTAAGTGGACTGCAGCCAAGATGTCACACCTAAAAGTTGAAACACATGAGGTTAGTTGGACAAGTGTTACACTCTCTAGTCTGAAGCTTAACCCTGTGCTCTTTCGTGGTGTTGTCCTTCACAGGCAGGCAGATGGTTGACATGAAGTTAGTCTGTTTGATGTGGGCTATGAATATTAAGCCAAGCTGAGCCTTCCTTCATGCGTGTCTGTCTTGTTTTGTTTGCTGTAGGAGAAGAAGTACCACATCACCTCTGCTCAGATCTTCCCCGTCCTGAAGTCGTGTCGTGTGAAATCCCCTGTGCAACGGACTGTGTGATTAGCGAGTGGTCCCCCTGGTCCTCGTGTTCCCACTCATGCTCCAGTAAAAATGCCGAGGGCAGTCAAAGCAGGAGTAGATCCATCTTGGCTCTTCCAGCTGAGGGTGAGTTGTAAACGTTTTTGGATTAATCACCATTTGTTTGTTTAATGGATTGACTTGCATTCCTCGGGCAAACTGCGCTGGGGTCAGAGTGAATCCCAGTAATACAACAGTGAGGACAGGTACTTAATACTTGTCTGTACTTCACGCCTAGTGACTAAAATATCTTTGTGGGCTTTTGTGTGTCTCTAAGGTGTTCACAGCACGTGGTGCTTATAACAGTGTTCAAAATTATTTGCTTCAGCCTATGAATTAGTGTCTGTCGAGGGCCACTCTGGGGCTGAATTTGGTTTAGGAGAGTGACATCCTGTACTAATGAAATTGCTACACAACACAAACTCATGGTGTAAGTGTATTTATATAGGAGCGATTCATACTGATCTGGAAGAGTGAGCTGTGAAAAACAGGTAA
Source organism: Rhinopomastus cyanomelas (assembly GCA_013400115.1). Classification (NCBI taxonomy): domain Eukaryota; kingdom Metazoa; phylum Chordata; class Aves; order Bucerotiformes; family Rhinopomastidae; genus Rhinopomastus; species Rhinopomastus cyanomelas. The sequence continues at coordinate 259,354 of VXBP01007016.1, read as the reverse complement.
ATAGAAAAGGCCTTTTTATTAAATTAATGAAGACCTGGAATGTAGTGACCTTGTTTTTCTGTTGGAGTATATCAATAGCTCTTGATGAATATGTATCATTTCACCTAGATCTGCATGGGCACATCAGGTATCTGTATTTTTATCTATCAACATTTCAGTGACACAGTTATTCATACAAGCTGTTTTGTGTGACAAGAGTAGTCTTATGACTGCAGTTACCCGTGTGGTTGTTCATTTGTGCATTGGTTTATCACGGAGGATTTGAGAGACATCGCTTGAAGCGCATAAAAATTCATAAAAGGTGAGCAGGTCTAACAGACTAAAGCCTTGTTGACAAAACAGAAATATCTACTATTGTCAGCACTATGTGCAGCTAACGCAGCAGCAAAACACTTTAGATGCAAATCTAGTCTAAGACAAGCTCTGTTAAGTGCTGTTTTGTAAATCATCATTAAAGCCACCCACTGATTCTGGGGCAATGTAAGGACTTGATCTGGCAAACCTGCACTCATGTGAATGGTCTGTATTCACATAAACATCCTTATAAGCACTTTCAAAGAGAATTGGGGCCTTTCAGGATGCAAAAAGGTTGCATAATTGTCAGTTGAATAACTACTACTAAAAAAGTTTATGAGCTAGAGATTAATTAAAATGAAGAAATACAGTTGCCTTAATATTTTTTTGTTGAATTAACAAAATGCAAATGACAGATAAACATGGAATTATGAAAGTGAAGTGTTGCAGAAGTAAATTCTGGAAGCACAGCAGCTCAGCCATTTCAGCCGAAACACAGAGAACTAAAAATTGATATGCTGTGAACACAATTCTTCTGAGTTCCTCAGGAAGGAATAATCTACTATTAAAACCAAATGCCCCAACTTTTCCTGTACATCTTTAGCAATGAGTGTCATGTTTTGCTCTGCAGAGCCACACATCTGCATGCAAATAGTCACTGATTTGACTTTCTGGAGGGTGGAAGAGGGTTTGATACAGCAGCAGTACTAAGGCTCTCTACATTACATGCTTCCTCTGACTCTTTCATACTCAGCTCACAGCCGAGCTACCAACTTGTACAGAACTCTGGTACCTTTGCAAGTCACATTTCACTTGTTCTCCATTGAGGCAATGATAGCTGTGGCTTTGCTGTCTGAAGACTTCAGGTGCCACCTCACAGGTGATACAGTTCAAACACTTGGGTTGTGTTCTCCCAGCATGAGATAACCAGGAAACTGTTGATGAAACTGGAGGAACGTGGTTTAAACCAGCTTTTAAAAGATATTTCTTTATGCAGACCAACTTCTGAAACTTGGTGTGAGAGGTGACTGTGGAGGCAGGTGGTCCCAGCCGCTTGAAAATGCACCAGAGCGAACTGATGAACAACAGGACTGTAAGAAGTCTGTAAATGGCTACTAGAGTAGCTCAGCATATGTGCTACCTACCCTTCTTGGACAGAAGTTGTGAATGGCCTGGAAGAGTGGTTAGGCTCTTGTTCTTTTTATAAACAGCACCTCCTGCTCGCAGTTTCACCTGCTCGTGGTTGGAGGACCACATGATGTTTCCCATTATCTAAAGTTAAAACTGCCTCATTCTTTCTCTCCCTTGTTTAGGTGAGCTTCCTCACAATGGGTGTTCTTGAGAAAAAAACACCGTACTTTTTCCCTGGGACGCTCATAATCTGAATTAAAATTTTATTTTCCTTTTTATCCCTGATGGGTCAGGAAAAAGCCTTTTCTTGCTGCCTTTTCTGCTTTTCACACACCGGAGCAATAGCTGGGCTACATTTTCCTGCCAACTCAAAATCTTGAGGAAATAAGTTACCTGGGGTGTTTTCTACTCCATCATCATACTAAGATTTCAGAGACCGAACACAATGTGGAACAGTCCTTTTTCATGAAAAGACAAATGGTAATGTGACATGATTATCCGAATCAGTCTGCTCAGACATTTTGATCTCTTTTCTTTTCTCAGTGCTATTCACTGTGGCCATTTGGGGCCAAAACTTATTTGAGAAAGCTGAGTCCTGTAGGCATCCCTTTGAGGAGCAAAGTACCTTCATCTCCTGTTGATTTTAGGAGGGCATAAAGCTGCTCTGAACCTTGAAGTATTTGGCCCCAGCTCTTCAGCTCTTTCAAAGCTTGCAGCACTTTGGACATGTCACACGTTGCCAGATTTTCCCTTCTGAAAGAGAATGGGTTTGATTTTAGTAATTTTTACTTTCTGTCCTAAAGCAACAATGGTTACTGCCCAGCTTCACTGCATCCCTCCTTAGCTTTTGAGCTACGAACATCTGCTGCTTTTATGGGATAAATTCAGCTGCTGGCTGGAGTGTTAAAGCTTCTGGGGAGGCTGTTCAAACTCCTGGACTTTGTGGACTTACTGCCAGTTGTTGTCAAATCGCCGCAGCTCAGCAAAGTCTTTGGACACCAGTTTGAAGGATTCCACTTCAGAAAAGTAAAGGCTTCCTACTCAAAACCTCCCTTTCAAGTTTCCCTCTCTTGGTTTGCAGGTGTGGGTATTACTTGAGACATTCCTCCATCAGAACACCTCAGCTCTTTAAAACAACATGCAGATGTAGTCCAAACATTAGAAAGAGGTGCTCCTCCTTGGGAAATCAGCAAGGAAAATGAACATAAAAATAATGCTTAACTTGTCTTTAAACCTAATTGTGTGTTTGCCAACTGATACCAGCATTTAAATGGAATTAACTTGGCTGTGTGTAGGAGTATCAGTAAGGTAACTCAGAAGTACACTTTGCCTGCTTCTGTTTCCATTATGCATTGGAATACAATTTTATGCAAGGCTAGTTTAATGGGGAAACAATATTTTAGAAGGTTGTTATTGCAGCTGTAAAGGGCAACAACTTTATTTAAGATTTATTTATTTATTTCAACAGGGAAGATTAAAAAAAGATGATATTAAGCAAATTCAATGTTTTTGTTTATTTTTCCATGTCTGCCTTTTGCCATGAGATAAATTACTCTGTCCCCCTGGCTCTTTCCAGGTGGAAAAGCCTGTCCCCCTGACAGAGCCCTGCAGGAGCACCGTGTCTGTAACGATCACCCGTGTGTGCACTTCTTCTGGGAAACCTCTCCCTGGAGCTCTTGCTCGGAGGACAGGCTGGTGACTGCTCTCAATGCAACCATTAACTGGAGCGGAGAAGGCTCTTGTGGAGTCGGTGTGCAGACAAGGAAAGTCTTCTGCATGAAGAGCAGTTCTGGCCAGGTCACTCCTAAAAGGTATTTAAAGAAAGGTTACCAGTGATGTTTTGGAGCTGCCATAGGTGACATGTGAAGGTGTTTTCAGCTAGTGTATGGCGTCTGAAGGGTTGAAAAGAATTTAATTCCAGGTCTAGTTCTCCAGCTACTACTTCGTCACTACTATGAAAGTGATACTAATATGTAAAAAAAAATAAATAGCCCTTTTAAAATTTTCTGTGTAAATCGAACCAAAATGTGTGGTTTCAATGGTGTCGATTTTTTGCTGAGCTCCTCTGTTATACCAATTTACAGTTGTCTACACATATTTTTCCTGAAGGACAGGTATGAGGAAAATATAAAGTGCATCTGAATATAACGTTCATCAGCGTGGTGTTGGCGATGCTCCAGTAAAACACACAAAGTGACTAGAGTTTCCATTGTGTTTATACCACAGTAAGGCAGAGCCATAGGCGTGATCTGTGTCACTTGGCTGATGTCTATAGCTTCTGTAATGCGATACCAACACAACAAAATTATGTATTCTGCAGTACAAATATTCTGAATTTTGCTTTGCTTTACTAAATGTGGAGAATAAATAGCACAGATGTTTTCCCTCATATCAAAAAAATCAAGACATTGCTAATTATTTTTTGCAGTGCTAATGAGTCTGGAGACTTGCAACCACATTTCATTTCTTAGTGTAGCTCTCAAAACAATCCAGCTCGTGTAAGCAGACTGTGTTGATTTCAGTAAAGTTAATTAAAATTTTTGAGGTTAATGAGATTAATTAAATAAAAGAAATATAGTATTAATTTATATTGAGACTCTGTGGATATGCTGTAACTGTACCTGGTTTAGCGTCTTGTTGATGGAGCGATACAATATCTAAAATAGTTTTTTGTCTCTTCCACTTTTGAGATGATATAAAGGGAAGTGGAACTGAAGGGAGAAGGTAAACATGTAAGTGAACTCTTTGAAGGAAAAAGTGTTTCAGAGTTTAGATGTTGGAAAAATCCTTCTAAAAGAAGAGGCTAGTGTACAGGCAACTTCAGAAAGGGTCTTTCTTTAGCTTTGGTGTGGTAGCTTCAGTGCTGTGGTGTTCCTCATGTAGTGGATCAGCAGGAACTACTGAGTCCTTAAAAGAACTTCTTACTGAAATGATTTCTTTTGTTGCTGTGCTGCATATTGTTCTAACAGGGATAATAGTCTTAGAAATATAAACCTTAGACCTCTAGAAGTCTTTAGGAAGATGGTTCAACATGAAGGAATAAAGCCTCTGTGTTTCACTGTTACCTCATTATCAGCAAAGAGGGTCTGGACTGGTCAGCTGCTGAGGTGGAGAGCAGCTCTCCCCACTGTGGACACTGGCGGTGGACAGACTGTATTTTCTTGTTTGAGTTGATGAGAACTGACACAAATCATGTTGGGTTTGGAACTGCTGTGGTGAAAACCTACAGTTCGTATTGCTTCAGAAATGGGGTATCACGCAGAATCACAGTAAGTCAGGATTTTTGGTGTGTTGGCTGACTGCAGTTGTTTGCGTTCTGTATTTTTCCGGATCGCCTGCAGAAAGATTACACCGTGTGCAAAGAAGATGCAGAGCACAGAAAGCCAAATGAATTGAATTTTTTTTCAGAAAAATACTTAAAACATCTGTTAGATAACAGAGATTGCCCTCTAGGACAATCAGGCTTAACGAGAAGACATGTCTCTTTGTGTTTATTTTATTTTAAATTATACCTCTAAGTATCTTACTATTATCTCAGTAACCATGAATCAGAGTGATGACTTCAAGATGTATTTTCTTTCCCAGTAGGGTTTAGTGGTATGTTCCTTTTTCAAATGGGATCATTTTAGGTTGCATGTATTACAAAGTGGTTTTGAGTGATCTTTCCACTAGGAATGAGTAAAAAATTAAAATCAGTCATTCCCTTTCTGTTCCCTCTCCTGAAATGTAGTATCTACCCCATCCTTGACAGGTGTCTCTTGTGCATGCTTCTGTGTTTTATGTATTAACTGTTATATCTGAACCTTGTATTACAATGTGTATGGAATGTTTTTCATGTAGGAGTTAAAAAATAAAGCAGAGAGCTCTTCTTGCTGTACTGCTTCATACAACTTTCTAAATAACAAGTGAGGTTTCAGTTGCAGATGTCTTTAAGTTACCTTTGTATTTCCTAGGGGTTGAAAGTGGGGGAATATCACAGCAGTCCCTTTGTGCAGTTGGAAGTGGTTTGAAGGCTGGTGCATGTTGTGTTACCATAGGACTGCTTTAATAAACTTAACTACTCACTTTCTTCAAAGGAAATGGATCTGTTTTGTTGTGGTGAGCTCGGTGTTTCAGATGTCAAAGAGTCGCATTTAGCCTGTAGTCACCAAGCCAAGCTCCACTTTTTTAATTTTCAGTTTTTTTAAAATCTTTGAAGATGATTCAGTTGGGATGCAACTCAGTGTAAAAGAGAAGACACATGAGTCTTGCTGCGACCAGGAGTGATGTCTTTGGTGCAGCAGTAGACTCACAGCCCTGTGAAAGTCTTAGCATTTCCTAATATATAGTTCCCTGTGTATTAGAGATTCCCTATTCCCTAAAAATAAATAGTTTTACTTTTTTATCCTATTTTATCTTTGTGTTTGGGTTGATAGATGTCCAGAGTCCATCAGACCTGAGACCGTGCGGCCATGCCTCCTTGTCTGTAAGAAGGACTGCCTTGTTACACCTTTCAGTGAGTGGACTCGCTGCCCAACAGCATGTCAGCCTGGTAAGCCTTTTGGAAGAGGTCAAAACTCTGGGAAAAATTAGAGACTAGTAGTTCACATCAGTCAAATAATTTTTAGGACGTCCATCAGAGTGAGCTTTGGATTTGGGATGTTGTTGAGGCTGGTGCTGGAGGAGGTAGGATCCTCATGAGCAGGTTTGGAGATGTAAGTTCTCTTTACCTGCTATAAATTCCTTCTGGGTTTCTGCCTTCAAAGTCCAAGGTCCAAGTGTTAAGGCTGAAGATCGAAATGCCACACTACATGAAATTTCTTTATCTTCACCAAGCCAGGTGCACGTACAAGGTCATGCAGATTGCTCCTGTGCTTTTGGATTTTTCAAGGTCCATACATTTCTTCGATCTAGTTGGTTAGTTTTGGACACTAAGTGTTCAGCAAAGTTTCTGTCTAATGATCTGATATTTGTCTTTGTGACAAATTTGTTTGTTTCGTTAACTGTGCAGATGAAAGCCTTTGCAGTTATCAGAATATTCCAGTATTGTTGGTGGCTTCTTTGCCCTTCAAAGATTCTCAGTGGATGCTCTAGCACAGTCCTTGTTAGATTTTACAAGAAAATTAGTTGCTTTCTAAAACAGTGAATCCTGTTTTAATTAGCAATTTATTTTTAGACTTTAAATGAGCTGCCTATGAAGAAGTAGAATAAATTACCTGGTAAATTACTTTGTTTATTAAATAATAGTCTACAATTAAAATGAGAAGAAATTAATTATTTAACCTGCTTGGCAGTGTTATCATTTTAATATAATTCTAAATTAAAACTTCTTAGATGGGGGAATTTGCTTTTTGCTAAATCTGTTATTGATATGGCTGCATTGCAAGATTATTTTTTTTTTCATTTGCATTGCACAATTAAAACCTGGGCACGGTAATGAAATTTCAAAAGCACTAGACATATGCGAGTTGTTTGGGGTTTGGGTTTTTTTTATGGAAAAGTTGTATTTAATGAAAACAATATACAGATGGTGAATTACTAAGCAGATCAAGCAGGAACAGGTATTGCCTGGCAGATTTAAAATTAAATGTGTACCAGCATAAGATCAGAGCTTAGACAAACATGCAGTCACTAAATCAGCTTTACACAGAAACTTTACCAGTTAAGCTGTTTGTAGTTTATCTGAGAAAAGGCACCCAACTTTGCTATCTAACAATAAAAAAGCTGACATTTTCCCTACATTTAAATGTCATCAGACAACTGGCTGTCTTCTGGTGAAGGATTATCTCGTAGCTCAGAAGCGTAGACAGCGGTGAACTTAGGGCAATAACAGATGGACGGAAAACATAATTCACAAAGGAAGTGCAAGTGAATCTAAACACCTGTTGATGAGGCAGGAACACGGAGGTGTTGCTTGTTATTGATTCTCTGCCATTTTAGATACTTAAAGGTGACAACCATCTACTGCAGGCTCCTATAATAGATCTGTTTTAATGAGTCTTTGAGGATGAATCAAAACTAGAATCAAAGAATCAATAGGGAAGTTTCAGAATATGAAATGGTTGGAATGAGCAGCAAGTAGATTTTCCTCTGTCACCTGCTTTCCTGGTGGTGAAGGTGTCCGGGGGAGGTAGCTGCCTTCCGCATGGGTCATGTGCTCACTGGTCTGTCAGCAGAGATTTAAAGTGTGGAGATTGGAAAAAGCAAACACCTGACAATAAATAATATTTTTCATCTTCCTCTTGAAAATAGATGGTATCTGTAAGTACCTTTCTTCTTCAGGGTGTTGGTTGTCCAAAGGGAAGGTTAGAGATTTCACTGTTGCTTAATTCTCTAAACAGGTTTACGTGAAATGTTAGGTAGTAACTGTCCTATTTATTTCCCCTTGCCTTAAATCAGATTTGAAATAAGATGGAGTAAAAGTGGATGAAATGCATGGCATGCTGTGATAAGAGAGTCTCATGACCTCTGCTCTGTGTCAGACAGTTTCTGTCAAGGATCAGCCTCTTCCAGTTCTTAGAAAAAACACTCAGCCAGCGCTGGTCACAGTTCAGGGGTTACCCCTTCAAAAGCTCTTATCTGGAGACAGCTCTGATTTCGGTGCCTACAGTCTTGGACAATCTGTCCTTATTATTTGTGTGCTCAGAGTCTTGTGTTGACCAGACTCTGCCTTTCTGTCTGGAGAGGCACAAAGAGCATGAACCTGCGTGTTTCCTTTAAAGCTGGACCAGATATAACACACTTCAGAGAAGTGAACAAGAGACTGGGAGACAGAAGTGGGAGACAGAAGGAAGGCACCCTCGAAATTCTCAAACATTATCTGACTTGGAAAAATCTAGGACATAGAAATAAAGATGGCCCGAAGATCCCAAGGCTTGATCTTTTCAGGAGGGCAAGCTGTTGTAGCTGTACTTGAAATCAGCTGAAGTTCAGCTTTAAAAGGACAGTCCTACATAATGCTAATACTCTGGAAAATCAGACTATAGCAATTTTAACTGAGATATAAAAATTACGTTCATTAACATTTGTAAGGAATGCTGTAGAAAAGCCAATGAGGAAATTCAATTTTGAAAATGGGGTTTGAGTAATGTGCAATAAATGTTGAGGATAATTTAGTTTCTTGAGGTGGAGAAAATTACTGTGGGAAGCTCATTTAGATTTGGTACTGATTAATAGGAAGGAAATGGCTAAAATTCTAATGCTAGCAGATAATTTGAATGAAAATCATCACAAAGTGATAGAGTTCGCGATTCTTAGGAGAAGGAAAGGCCGGCAATGCCAGCAAGACATTTAAAAAAAAAAAAGACATTCTTCAACAAATGGAGGGAATTTGTATCTACACCTCAGGGGAACAGGTTCTACGCAGGCAGGAATGTAGAAGACCAGGAAGCTACCAAGAAGGACACTACGAAGAGCTGAAGGCACTCTGTTTAGCATCCTGAAACTGTTGTAACAGTAAACCAGTAGCACAGAGGAGCAAGGCACGTGGAGGTCTGCGTATGACTTGTATGTTCAGGCTCCAAAGCATGAAAACATCAAATACAGCTAGATAAACCCTTTTTTATTATGGAATCGTAGAATGTATTGGGTTGAAAGAGCCCTCCAAAGGTCATCTAGTCCAAACCCCTTACAACAAGCAGGGACATCTCTCACTAGAACAGACTGCTCAGAGCCCCATCAAGTGTGACCTTGAATGTCTCCAGGGATGGGACCTCCACAACCTCTCTAGGCACTGTTCTAGTGATCCACCACCCTCAGAGTAAAGAACTGTTTTCTAATGCTTATGTTCCTTCATTATCAGAGTTGTTCAGAATCTTGTTTCCTTTTTCATTGTCAAATTGCTTCACCAAACAGGAAATCGAGAATGCAAATTAAGCTATAGGGCGATACTAGATAATAAGAATAAATGGATTGAAAGTAGGGGGAGATGGAATGAAATCTATATCCATTACTTTCTGAGAAAGGAGGGAAACACAGCGTGGGGAATGTGCAATTGCTGATGTTATTTCCTGTCTTCAGCCAGGAGAGGAATGATCTAAATAATAAGTATTTCCATAAATGAGTTCCCATGGCAGTAGGGCTGTATGAATAGAGAAGGAAGTAATAAAGTAATGCCAGAGCGTCCAGGGACTGTGTCCTGGTTGAGGAATTGCATAGTCCCACGGAACTAACTAAAATTCAGTAATACCAAGAAACCAAACCAACAAGCTAACACCTTTGGCTCTCCCCAAAGGAAGAAAAGGTTGAGGAAATTGTAGATTACTCATCATAACTTGGTTATGTAGAAGAACACAGGAACACATTAGTGCTCAAGATGTAAACATTTCAAGAATTAGATTCTAATAAACTGCCCAGTATGGATTTATCGAGAGCAAATGATGCTCAACAAATGTAAACTTTTTTTGACAGTGTGGTTGCTCTAATTAAGGGAAATGGTAGATTTTTGACACATTAAACTTTTATCAGGAAGCTGAGGAACAGTGACTGGAATTAAATCAGTGTTAAGTGGGTACTCGGCTGTGAAAAGTCTGCCTCTGTCTCCTCTGGTACCTGCCAACGGGCATTGATACATATTGATAAGATCCCATGAGCCTTCTCTCCTGGCTGAAAAGTCTGAGCTTTTCTCATCTCTTCTAATGTGTCAGATGCTCCAGTCTTTCAGTAGACTTTGTGGTCATTCACTGGACTCACTCCAGTGTGCCTGGATCCTTCTCATCTGGAGGTGCCCAGAACTGGACACTGCACCAGTTATTTCACTAGCGCTGAGTCAAGGAAAAGGGTCACCTCCCCTGATCTGCTGGGGATGCTCTTCCTAAAGCAGCACAAGTCCTTGTGTCCTTTTTTTTTCTGCAGGAGCACATTGCTTCCTCGTGGTCAGTTTGTCCATCTGGACTATCATGTCCTTCACTGAAGAGCTGCTTCTGATTAGTTGTCTGGTAGATATCCACTATTCGTGATCAAACTGGGACATGGGCTAAGGGGAGTCACACAGAAAACTCTTCTTGTGCTAATTTGATGTGATACTTGTCTGAACAGCTTGTGTGCTTGAACTATAACCTTGGTGAATGGTGCAGAGCTGAAAGAGGTAGCAAACACAACAGACACTGTACTAAATGGTACTGAAATAATTGAGAAATTTATCAAAATGTGACTTGGGAAAGAAAAATTGACTGCACACAGACAGAGTGGGGATTAAAGACTTGAGTACTGTCTCAGACACCTCTGGAGATACTAGGAACTGCAAAATTGATAAAAGTCAGCAGTTTGAAATGCTAAAATATAAATGCTTGTTGAACACGTACATTATGTTGTATGTCAAACACCAAATGCATTATGTGAGGCTGCAGGTGGGATTCCTTGGACTCAGGATTGTAACAAATTGAGCAACAAGAGGTAATGGAATAGGACTTGCTAAGAGCTGGGTTTGCTTAGTTTAGAGTGGGAAGGCTTAAAGAGCATACAAGCCCTTGACATTTCCTATGTATCAGGTGATAAGGATCAACTCTTTTTTTACATTTAGTGAACAGAAGACAAAAAAAAGGTTTAGCTTAATTTATAGGAGTGATGACTTGAGCTAGATTTTAAGTAAAGGCTGTCTGTGAGGTTTTGCAAGCACTGAGTCAGGCATCTGAAAGACTGTATGAAGCTATAGAGCTGCCTCAGGTGGTGGCTGTTAAAGAAAATGGAGGGAGAATGACCCTGGATGCACTTATCCTGCCTCAGGGCAGCTGCTGGGATGAGCAACCTTCTGCCAGGTCAAAAGTCCCTTTCTGATGGTCTCATAGCAATAGCACATGTGTGAGTGAAGATGTGTATAACTTGCTTATTTTTAGAGACAACCAATGTTACTGCATCTGCACTTGTCTTTCATGCTGCATCCTCTACTCTAGATTCTGTGAACTGTGCTTGTAGATGGACTGATCTTGTATCAACTCTATTAAGTAGGGAGTTAGTTGGCTGAAATGGTTTTTCTGTCAAGAAGTTATCAACTGTAATTTGTAGGCCCATAATGATGGGTTACTGGTAGCATCCTGAGACCATCCAAATATGTTATCAGAAAGAAAACCCTCCATTTTGACAGTTTGGATTTTTGGGTTTTCTTCATTTCTCCCATTCAGGTGTCTGAGTATTGTCTCAGACTTATTTTCTCGTCCGATTTGATCCTCAGTTAAATAGACACTCTCTGATGCATCTCTTAGCCTGTTGATTTATCAGCTTTCCAGGTGCTGTTCACTTGAACTACTGGTAATTTTGAAGCAAATAGTGGTGGCTTTTGATCCAACACACCATTCCTTCGCTGTCTGAGTAGTGCCCGAATGGTCATAGTTTCATAATATAAAGGAGACACAAAGCATGTTTATAACCAAGGCAGCTCAACTACTATCTATCTTGTGGTGCCAACTGTGTCTGGAAGACATTCTTTGTCTTTGTTTTACAGGCAATGCCACTGTAGTTAAGCAGTCCCGGTATAGGATTATCATCCAGGATGCTGCCAATGGGGGACAGGCGTGCCCAGACACCTTGTATGAAGAAAGAGAATGTGAAGATATTCCTGTCTGTCCCATATATAGGTAAAAAGTGTTACCTTGGTCTTGGTCTCTCTGCTTTTCCAGAAATGAGCCTTGTGTGATTGTCCTGCACAATTTTCACCAGGAAACAATACAGTACTGGAATATGCAGAGATAAAAACAAGTACTGTACTGTGTAAAATTTGAGATTTCAGTAGGTCTGGCATCACCAGAACAAGTGCAAGTAGGCACAGTCCCTGGAAACGGTAAACTCAGGCTTCAGTGTGTCTAAGTTACTGGTTGTTACTGGTAACTCCCTCCTTCAATATATCTAAAAACCAGTGTAGGCTCCTTTGGGACCTACATAATAATAATGCCTTAATAACTGTGTTCTTACTGCAGAAGCTCTTGTCTTTTCCCCAGATGCTCCCACTCTAGTGAATAATACGCACTTAAAAAAAATATCTGATTAGACAAATAGGCCAAGAGGGCAATTGCTCACCACTCTTCATTAAAATTCTGTGACCCATCTGTTATACAATATTAGTAAATATAAGAGCATTATATCTTTGGATATAAATCTCCAGCCTACACGTCCTGTAGGACAGGGTCTCAGAGCAGGGCAGAGAGCTGAAGATAGTACCACAGCAGGAGTTACCACCCGGTTCTGCCTGTCTCCATCCTGCACAGTGCTGTGGAAAGCTGCTTTCTCGTGTTTGTAGCTGGCACACATCCTAGTACAGAAAGCAGATTTGGAGCACCACCAGTTATATGAGAATCATGGAATCATGCAATTATTTAGGTTGGAAAAGTCCTTCAGGATCACTGAGTCCAACCATTAATGCAACTGTACCAAGCCCCTGGCTAAACCGTGTCCCTAAGCTGCATATCTACATGACTTTCAAGAGACTTGCAGGAGGAGAGTCTGAATGGAAAGCTGACTGAAGATTTTTCCTGTGTGTTTTATATAACTTCAAACCATGTCCTACAAAAATGAGAAAGGGAAGTTGGAGGATGATGTGGTTTTCTAGAAGGTGAACCTTATGTCAGGATTCTAATTCATGGTGCTGATTTCAGGAATAATTACAGTTTTCGACTCCAAGTCTCCGCAGTATATGTTGCAGTTTGAGAACTGCTAGAACTTGTAGAAGTGCTTTCATGAGGAAGAAAAGTTGTATTGTGTTCTGGGAGACCTGCTCCTGAACGGCAGGCTGGGGGAGCCTATAAAAACCGGAGAAGGGTCTTTGTTTCGCGCCTCTTTTTGCGGGCTTTGGCCCTGAGGGGAGCGCCCCACCACCGCCCCGGGAACGAGCGGGGGCGGGGTGGGTGAGGACTGCGGCTCCGAGGGGGATGAGGACAGCGGCTCCGGGGTGAGAAC
>VXBP01007016.1:217324-245770 GCA_013400115.1 Rhinopomastus cyanomelas | reverse complement strand
TGTATGCACCGACTTGCATAACCTTTTCTGTATATAGTTAGTGTTAATAAACCTTTCTGGAGTTTCCCTAAGCCATCGGTTGTCTGGTGAATTTTATCCGAGATGCCATTGAGACCTCACTGCTTTGCTTTCCTTTCTTTGATATTGAATTGTGGTCCTGAACCCACAACAGTATATCACAGAATCATAGAATATTAGCGATTGGAAGGGACCTCTAGAGATTATCTAATCCAACTTCCCTATCAAAGTAAGATCACTTAGGTCGGGCCACACAGGAATGCATTCAGAAGGGTTTTGAAAGGCTCTAGAGAAGGAGACTCCACAGTCTCTCTGGGCAGTCTGTTTCAGGGCTCCATCACACTCACAGTAGAAAAGTCTCTCCTCAAGTTGAGGTGGAACTTCCAATGTTCTAGCTTGTACCCATTATTCCTGGTTCTGTTACTGAGCACCACTGAAAGAGATTGGCCCTTTTCTTATGGCACCCACTCATCAGATATTTATAGACATTAATAAGATCCTCTCTCACCCTTCTCTTTTCCAGACTAAATAGCCCTAATTCTCTCTACCTTTCTTCATAGGAGAGGTGTTCAAGTCCCTTAGCTGTCCTTGTAGCTCGGTTGGACTCCCTTCAGTAGAGAGATACCATTCGTAACTGAAGCTTTTGCCTGGATGTGTTAACTGTTTATCAGTTTTAACCAGTTACCTGTTCACTATTTCCTCTTGCCAGGTGGAAGACCCACCGCTGGAGTCAGTGTGTGCTGGTGCCCGATTTGGTGACACAGGGCGTGCTGGGACAAAATGAGGCATGTGGACAAGGTTTGCAGTCCAGAGGTAAGCTTTTCCTTCAAGGTGTTGGAGTGTGGCGTTTAAGTAGGGTCTTTTTTACAGTAGCTGACTTGGAAACTGTTTGGAGCAGGAACTTGACCCATTGTACATTTTTGGTTCTGTGCTGGATGCTAAAGTACCAGGAACATGATAGAATGCTTGGAGTGTAGGAGGGGATTTGTGCTGGGTGTTCAAGTATTACAGTAACCTGCTCTTCTGCCTAACAATGAAGCGTGTAGGCTTTAAAAGCACTATCTGTATCTATAGGCATCTATCCATTCTTGGTGCTAAAAATGGATAATTACCTCATCATTTTAAATTTTACTAATAATTTGCCTGAGGCCTGATTTTCATTAGGAGTATTGGAGAAGTTAAGTGTGGGTGAAGGCTTTGGGCTCCTGCCCTTGGCGTGATTAAGTGCTTGGAAAATACAGTGATCCTGTTGTCTGAACAAAGTGTTGAGAGGAATTTCAGTATTCAGAGTATGTGATCAGAGAATGTAGTGGTTCCTGCAGATGGCTGGAGATTTGGCTGTTATCAGTCTCCTGGCAAATCTAGCGAAACCTTTAACAAAAGGTTATTTTTATTGAGAAAAGATTACTATACAGGTATGCTAACTCGAGAAACTTGACATAATAATTTACTCCTTCACAAGGGGAGAAACTATTCTTTAAAGATGAAGTGAATTTCTTTATATAATCTGGAAACAAAGGAGGAGAAGGAAGAGCCCTGACACTCTGTGGGATGTATCTGAAAGGAGAAATGTGTTTTAATGTAAAACTCAAAGGAGTAAATATCTTTAACTACGTTTTGACCAATGGCTTTTCCACAAGGTTTTTAAAGAGAGCTTTGTGCATTGAGATTCTCCAAAATGTATTCTCAGTCTAGGTGCAGAAGGATGGTAATCTTTATGCTCCAATGTGTGCATAAACTTTCTGTTAATTTTACTCTGACAGAACTAAGTGTAGTAGAAATGTATCACACTTTTTTTCCTCAGATAATAATCCTCCAATAATTACATGGACTACACCATTCTGAGGTAATAATAGAAAAAGAATCTCAGAGCCTGCTGGACTTAGGGCAGAATTTGTTTAAATACCAGGTTCACATTTTTGTTATTAGCTGTGATTTTTTTGGTAACAAGCCTTGGTTTTCCTATCTGCTGGAGTGTCGGCGATACCACCCGGCTTTTTGTCATCAGCAAACTTGCTGGCAGTGCACCCTAATCCCTCATCCAAGTCATCAATGAATAGATTGAATAGGACTGGTCCCAGTACCGACCCTTGGGGGACTCCGCTAGATACAGGGCACCAACTAGACTCTGTCCCATTGACCACTACTCTCTGGCTTCTATCCTGCAGCCAGTTCACGATCTACCTGGCCACCCGATCATCCAGTCCGCACTGCCTCAGTTTGGCTGCAAGGATGCTGTGGGAGACTGTGTCAGATGCTTTACTCAATTGAAGATAGACCATGTCCACAGTTCTGCCATCATCTATCCACCTGGTTATTGCCTCATAAAAGGCTATCAGGTTGGTCAAGCATGACTTCCCCTTGGTGAAGCCGTGCTGACTGTCCCTAACAACCACTGTCCTTGATGTGCCTGGAGACAGCCTCTAGAACAAATTGTTCCATCACCTTTCCTGGGATGGAGGTGAGGCTGACCGGTCTATAGTTACCTGGGTCCTCTTTCTTACCCTTTTTGAAGATTGGAGTGACATTTGCTGTCCTCCAGTCCACAGGCATCTCTCCTGATCCCCATGACTTAGAAAAGATGATGGAGAGTGGCCTAGCAATGACTTCTGCCATCTCCCATAGCATACGTGGGTGCACCCCATCAGGGCTCATGGATTTAGGTATGACCAGTTTGCTCAACGTACCCCTAACCCAGTCCTCATCAACCAGGGCAAACTCCTCTCTTGTCTCTACTTGCTCTGAGGCCTCAGCAGTCTGAGGCTGGATATCAGGACAGCTCTCAGAGGTATAGACCGAGGTGAAGGTGTTCAGTATCTCTGTTTTCTGTGTATCCTCTGTCTCCAGGGCACCCACCTCATTCAGCAGGGGGCCTAGAGGTTTAGTTTTACCTGTAATGTATTTAAAGAAGCCCTTTTTGTTCCCCTTTCCATCAACTCTACCTTGCAGAGTATCTTCTGCTTGACCTGGACATTGTGAAGGACTTCTGTTCTGCTCATTCTTCTCCATGAAGGGGGTCTTTGGTGATATTTTTGATATAATATGTGAGGTGAGCCTGGGGTTTTGGGCTTGTTAAGCCTGGAGAAGTGTCTAATTGGGAGTGGGCTTCACAGAGAAGGTAGAGCCACACTCTTCCCAGAGGTGTACAGTGAAAGAACAGAAGATAACAGTCGTAAGCTGTAGTGAGGGAAGTTCCTAGGTCATCCAGAGAGACTCTGGATTCCTTGGAAATACTGAAAACTCAACTGAAGAAAGTCTTGAGCAACCTTTTCTAACTTAGAGGTGCTTAGAGCAGGGACTGGATCTTCACAAATCTCTTTCATTCTAAATTATGTTGGATGATTCTGTGGGTCTTCTCAGGGGAACCTGTTCCATCAATGGAAGCACACCAGGTGTTAGATGCTTTCCAGCAGTGTTCAGGCATCGTGTAAATGAGTTTGCGTTCGAGGTTCTGCCAGCGCTCCCCGCAGTAATTGGCTTGCTTCATGTGTCAGCATCTTTAGCCAGTAAATGCTTATTCTCCAATGAGTATTTATATGAATTTGCCCAATTTCTTTTCTACCATGTAGCAGCAATTACCCTTTTACCACTCCAGACAATCAGTCTAGCTCTTCCTTAGAGCATCTATTTTTAGAGGGTTTTTCTTTCTTTTCCTGTCCATACCCTGGCTGTCATGTAAATAAGAGGATTTCATTTTTCAGTGACTGTTGCACCTAGCCAATTATACAAGGACATTGAATTAATAGAAATTACTGTGAAAGAAAGGAAGCATATGCTTACGTGTTTCTATTTAGAATGACGAAAGTGCTGAGGGAAAATTAAGTCTGAAATGACTTTCAAATCCCATTCTTTCTCTAGGCTAGATTCGGAGATAGATACTTACAGATCTTGTTCCGTGAGTGTTTTCACTGAAATGGCAAGTAAATGTGCTATGTAACATGCAGGAGATACCAGGGTTTGTCTGTGAATAATAAGCAGAATAGCCACAGAGATGACAGCTGTCTGAAGCTGCAGTTCTCACGGCTTTGTCTTGGAATGTTACAACACTAATTACAATAGCCTTTCCTTTTCTGTGTCAGCATCAGTGGACTGAGTTACTCAGAAAACAGTCATGCAGGTAAGAGAAAAACAGCATTAAAAACTGAGAAATATAGTTGTTATTTAAACTTAATGAAGGCATGATTTGAAAAAGTCCCCAAGATAGGGCACTTGAGAGTAAAACTGGGTGTGGATGTTGCCGTTGCTTGACAGTGACATAGACAACATTTCAAGCAGTAAATGAAGAGCTTTACAAGCATCCCTGTTGCTATATACCTGTCATTTTCCTCGACAAGTGACTAATTTACTAGAAGGTGTCAAGACTGTGAGAAAATTGCTTCTGCTTTGGATGCTCTTCAGTGACTTTACTGTTCTCTGATGTTGGTGATGGAGGATCCTTCAGAAATGACCTCTCTCTTCAGTGCTGACATGAGCCGCCACCTCGGACACATATATTTTTGGGGAAGAAAATGTATTGCTCATTACAAGGGATTGTTAAGGTTTAATTAGTGGATGGAAAGCTTGTTTTAAGCAAGTGTCTTTGAAGGCTGCTTCAAAAGCCATCGATAAAGTAAATAGGCACGTGTTAAAGACCAGACTGATGTAATGAGACTCTGATTTAGAAACTAGTCTTGGAAATACACTGGCAACGTGGTTATGATAAAAGTAGTTGCTTTCCAAAAGCAAAGAGAAGCTGCAGTGATGGAAAACATGATGTATTATTGCTCTTGCCACTTCTTAAATGTGATTCATTTGAGGAATAAATCTCATCCCCTCATTAATGAGACAGTAAGCCCATCTTGTAGCTCTAGCTTCCCATGGCAGGAATATGGAAGTGCCAAGACAGCAAGCAGGAAATATGCTTAGAAAATAATTTACTAATTTATGTACAGGAAGCCAACAATCTCTCCAATGCAGGAATGAGAAACCACTCCTCTGCTCTGGAGAAGCTCGCTGTTCCTGGCTCACCTGAGGTCACAGGGTGGATGGATGCTGGATATCATCTTGGTAGCATATTTCTTGTGACATGCTTTGCTATCAGACCATGTGCAATGTATTTCTTCCCTTCTTTAATGAGGTTGTAAATTCACACCAGGTGGACTTTGCTAAGATGGTTGATGTTAAATATTATCCATTTCAGTTGGAGAGTTGACGTACAAACTGACAGTGAAAAAGTAGAATGCAAGCAGCACCAGACTCAAGCAATTTAAGATTCCTGTATCCTTCATTGCCAGTTTTTTTGCTCTTGCTCTGGAGCTTTCTGATAGCTTTAAGGATATTGCGGGCCAGACCAGTTTTAGACTGAGATGCAGATCAAAGTCTTACGTTTTCACAGAATCACAGAACATTAGGCACTGGAAGGGACCTCGAAAGATTTTGAGAACAAAGATAGTAACAATCTGCTATCAAACTTTTCAGAGTGTGTTTAAATGCAGTGATAGTTCCAGAAAAACCATACATCAAATATAAGCAGAACTGTGATTACAAACATAATTTGTAATAGATTAGTGGCTTAGTTGACATGTGTTCATGCTAAGCAAGATGAAAGGATGAATGTGTGTTGGTATTGCCCGTGAACATTGCATCCATGAAGAGGCTTCAGACAGGCATCCTTGGGCTGTATTATGTCGTGTATTATCAATCTGTAGCACATTACTGGTGTTTCTGCTGAAGTTATTTTATGCTAACTTACTTATAATGAGATGTACCATCAAAAAAGCATCGGTGTTGCCATTCCTTTTACTTACATGATAGTCACACAAAGTTTTTATTCTCTGTTAATGTAGGCAGTTAATGTAACTGCTGATTAGCTAAATTAACAGGCACATTCACTGAGTTGAATTTGAGTTTCGCATGGATTTACCAATTTCGGGAGGTGCATCTTTGCATCCTGTTATAATTTACAGTCTAGAGGCAGTGTGATTGCCTGAAGTTTACAGGGAATACTTTTGTAATAGTAAACGTGGCAAAGACACGGATTGCTTTGGGTAGACGGTGATATTTTATGAGCAGAGCTTTGCCGTGCAGTCCTGTGCATAAATCTGTCCAACTGATAGCAGCCTTCCTGTCGTAGTATCTCCCTCCAGTATCAACTTTGCCTGGTAGGACAACGGCACCTTGAGCCGCCTTCTGCGTGATGCTGGATGTTCGCTGGGTTTGCCAGTGTTTTCTCTGATAATGCTGCTCTAGGGTAATGGGTTGTTGCAGAAACACAAATGGGAGCACAGTGTGCTGAACTTGAGTGATCTCAGCCATCATCACACTCTGGAAGCACCTGCCTGGCAGCTGGTGGCACTGGAAGCAAATCATGGAGAGGAAAAGTAATTACCTTAAGGTACAGGAATAGTGAATACAAATGTTTCTTTGTGGTGCAGGAAAGGAAGGTTTGTAAAGCAAAACCTGTCTAGGGTGGTGGTTGAGGTTCAGAGCGTTGCCTCTCCAGGATGGATAGCCTAAGTCTATTATCAACCATGTCTGCCCAGGGCTTTGCCAACAGGCTTCTGATGTAGCTGCTGTACATCATATTACAAATTCATACAGTACGTGTTATCTGCATTGGGTTTTTTTGGTGACTGATAATGCAATTTTTTACTTATAAACACATAGACAGTAATAAGGTGATAAGAAACAACCAGAACTGATTTACTATTATTTGTTCTCAATAATCTGATTTATTTCCTTGACAAGGCAGTGGGCTGGAGGTTAAGCAATAAGGTAAGCCGAAAGCAGCACAGATAATATCCTTTTGACTTCAGGAGGCCATGGAGTTCAGTGTCGTGTGACAGCCTTTCATGTGAAATAAGAAAGCACCTAGAGAAAAGCAGGGTGAGGGGATTGTGCCACTTGTTGGAAAACACACGCAAAGCTCTGTTATAATCACTTTGCTGTCAGCCAGAAAGGCTGTTTCAGATGGTTTCCTGCAGGGCACGGGTACTTACTCTCACTAACAGTGTGTAGAATGAAATAGAGTGCACCTGTAACGCATCTAGGTAATTGCAAACTGTGAGAACTTAGAAGGGCAGGCCGAAAATAAGTAAATTTGAGCATGCTCTGAGATCAGGAAAGTTAAATTGTCACTGAAGAAAAAACTGCATAGCACTTACGCTGTGTTGAAAGGTGGGCGGTAATACTGTTGAGGTGAGTCTGTAAGTTATGTGCTATGTGTGAGTAGCGTTACACTGTTGAGAAAACCGCCGTCGTAAAACCATGTGTTTCTTACATTTCCTTTCTGAACTTCATGTTCTTGAAATTTATTCTTCTGCTTCCTAAAATAGCAGATTTTTAAAGTGTAATCTTCCCTTTTATTTTTGTTCCATAACACCATCTGCCACTGTAAATAATGACAAACAATTAAGGTAGAGTAAAAACATCAAAACTTTCTCTTGAGTAATTCCAACTCCTGGTTTTCTAATAGATTGAGAATTGATTAGGAGCCTTTTTTCAAAATATATGTATTTCATAAACAGCAGGAAATTCAGTGTTTAGGAGTCTGGCAAATACCAGTAAATGAATTAAAAGCTCTTCAACATAATGAAAATTTACCCTTGATTTTACATTTAAAAGTTCCTTTCTGCATGGTGACCTATGTCTATCAGTGTGAGGAAGGTGGAGAGATTTATCACTGTGGTATGGATGTTATGTTACATGAATCTTGATTGTTTATACCTAATTTCTATCAGTTTTCCTATAGGCTTTGATCTGTAAATTGTTTCCAAAGCCTGGATTTAGTTGTGGATTTGATAGTAGATTAGTTTCATGCAAAACTGTGTGAGAGTGTTTCATAAAGGGGGAAATAAGAAAAAATTAAAGAAGAGTAGGTAAAAGTACGATATTAATGCCATGTAAGCATTCTGAGCCTTTTGTACAACAGTGGAATGAGGAGGGTATCCTCTCCCCAGAGGGATTTTCAGTGGGGTTTTGGAACATTAGAATTGACTGAGAGCAGGAGGAGAGGGGGAGGGCAGATGAGGCTATGTAAGATGTGATGGATCAGTCTCTCTGAGCATTTCATGCCTGTCTTGGAGAATCCTGCAGTTTAATTTATGACAAATAAAATCACATGCTTATATAGAAATCATCCCGGGCCAGTTTCTTAAAACCTGACAGCGTGGCAGAGATGTCTGTGTACATGGCTGTACTGGAGTCTGCAGCTGGGTACTGGTTTGGGAGTGGAAATTCATCCTCGTATTGTATTACATCCCACTGATCTCCAGGTAATGTGTTCCTGTAGACTAATTTTTCTTTCCTTGGGTCTTAGTTGATAGGACCAGGGGAAGAAAGATTGATACTGATTTTTCAGTGACAGGTTGTTCACGGAAGAGTGATAGTGGACTACCTTCCTTTTTTCATTGGAGATGTCAGCAGGCATCACAAGATGCTTAAAACAGTGCTAATATATTTCAGTTTGGGTCTGGCCCAGCTTCCACCTCAGGTATAGCTGCTGTAAGAGTATTTCATAGGTGGTGGGAGAATTGTCATGACGTTACTTATAGACGCTAACTAATAGCAAGAGAGACTCCAACTCATTTCTGTCACTGCAGCCTTATGCTGGCAACATAAAAATTGAGGAGACTCAAAGAATTTGTCCTGACAGCAATCTACAGTGCAACATTTTATCCAAAGGCATCTCAGTAATCTGTAGACTTTCTGTAAAATAAAGATGATGAAGGCTGCATCAGATAAATTACATATATTTGATTTCCTTCAAAGACTTGACAGTATATTCCACTCTGTGGAAGAGAGTAAGGAGGCTTTCTAGCCTAACTATACACTGTTCCTATCTGATAAATGAAACAAACACCAGTGTCTTACACCACACACAGGATTTGTTTTCTGGAGAGGAAAAAGCTCTTGATCAAGTGGAAAAGTCTTCTGAAGCCAGAAGGCATGAACACTGAGAATGTGTACTACAAGCATGTACCAATAGAGGGATTGTTAAAAGATCAAAATAATGAGAAGTAAAGCAGAGGAACATCAAAGCTTTCCAGACTGTGTATTTCTGCCTTGATTAGGAGGAAGAGTGGAAAGAAGGTTTGAGATCAATAGGAAATGGCCCGATCACCTCAAAGTCAAAGACAGCACCATCGAAATGTGTACAATTTACAAGGATTGCTAGAGCATCTCAGTCATAAAAGTCCCAAATGATCTGACAGTACTCACACCATATTTAACAGGTACAGAGAGAGAGAGAGTTGAGATCATCTTATCTGAAGGAAACTCCTTTTTAAATGTAAGGGTAGATAGATTTTCATTTTGTCTTTCATCCCTCTGATTAAGTTCAGCTCTCTTTGGTCCTCCTGAGATTTCTTTCATCTAGTGTGTAGTCTGTCTGATCTAAGCAACTATCGCTGGTGAAAGTCGTTTTTGGGGTCCTTTTTTAAATGATGGATTGTCATTAAACAGCGTATAGTAGATGAAAGAGGTCCAAAGAGAACCAAACTGTGCTGAGACTTACTCAGGAGGATGAAAGACATAATGAGAGACATAATGAAGAGCAATCTCTTCTCTCAAACTGAGACAGGCCCTTCCAATTACGACCTGTTTTTAACACAAGCTTCCAGCGATGTACAATCCAAGTTGCAAACAGTTGATTCAGGGTTTTCAAACAAATCTTGAGACATTTTTGTGATGGGAGTAGGATGCCTCAGTGGTCATGCTTCGTGGTTTGTGCAGAGGATATTATAAACTTTCACCAAAACCTTTGCTGTGCCCACAGGTGGGTTGTGATCAGACCTCATCCCACAGCCTGCAGTGCTCCTAAGCAGAAATGCAGGAGGCCTCTCATCCTAAAGCTCTGCATTTCGTTGACTTAGAATCTGAAACGTGAGGGTCTATAATCCTGAGTATTTGTCTGTGAGCTCATGTAACTGTCACTGTAACTAGCTATAAAAATATCTGATGTTCTTGTGTTCTTCCAAATCTTTTGACCTCTGTCTGTATCTGGCATATCTCAGTTTGATGGGGTAACCCTGCACTGAGTAAATGATTTTAGATTCTTGATGATTTTCATTGTAATTGAATCATCCTTTGTTCTTGAGACAGTTGAGTCCCATTTAGTCTCCATTTTTTGAGGTTTTTTGCTCTTTTGTATAACATTTTTATGTCGCTCTTGTTCACCTCTCCATGTTGCACGCAGTCCCATTCACTACTGATTCAGATCTGCTTTTGCTTTTATAAAATTTTAATTTCCTTCTTGTCACGGTTGTGCTGTTTACAAATCCAAAGATAATTCATGCCAGAGCTGCAGTGGCTCATGGGGAAGTGGTTAGAAATTCATCTGAGCTGAGCAGGGTAAGATCCAGTTTCTTTGGAAAATGGCCTTGAGGAGAACTTTTCTTCAAATAGACATTTTAAACGGGAAACCTTGAAGCATGACCAAAAATAAACACATTTATTAAAAAGCTTTTTATACTGTTAGTTGTTGGGGAAACATTAGAGATATTATTCTTCCAGTCTTCAGCAAAGTAACTTTTTCCTTATCCATAATGATCTCAGTCAGTGGAATATGAAATTGTGAGAGATTCCAGATTCATTAACTGGAAGGATAAAGACCAGTCATTTATTCTTAGAGTACCGTAGTACCAAAGGGGCTTAGGTTGATATTTGTTTTATCTAGCTAAAGAAATGGGTAGTTCTGGGTTGAAATTACGATCCTGCTGAAGTCAGTGAAATATTAAAGTGCTCTGTCAGTTGTTTGTGCAACCTCCAGTCTCCACAAAAATAACCCAAACAGCCCAAAAGCACAACTGTTGGTCAAAGACTTCAAGACCTTAGGATGTTTGGTAAAAGAATCTTGGACACAAATTACATTCTGCTCATTACTTCCATTTTGGGGTAAAGACATGAGCTGGAATGAAAGGAGGGTCTGTTTAAAGCAGTGAAGGTTGAGGACAGCCTTGGCTGCAGTGACCACAAGATAGTGGAGTTCAGGATCTCATGTGGCAGGAACAGAATGCCTAGCAGAATCACAACCTTGGGCTTCAGGAGGGCCAAATTTGGCCTTTTCAAGGGGAAGCCATACTTGACCAACCTGATAGCCTTTTATGAGGGCATAACCAGGTGGATAGATAAGGGCAGAACTGTGGACATGGTCTGTCTTGACTTGAGTAAGGCATTTGACACAGTCTCCCACAGCATCCTTGCAGCCAAACTGAGGCAGTGTGGTCTAGATAATCGGGTAGTGAGGTGGATCGCGAACTGGCTGCAGGATAGAAGCCAGAGAGTAGTGGTCAATGGGACAAAGTCTAGTAGGAGGCCTGTATCTAGCAGAGTCCCCCAAGGGTCGGTACTGGGACCAGTCCTATTCAATCTATTCATTGATGACTTGTATGAGGGATTAGGGTGCACTGCCAGCAAGTTTGCTGAAGACACAAAGCTGGGAGGAGTGGCCGACACCCCAGCAGACGGTGCTGCCATTCAGTGAGACCTGGACAGGTTGGAGAGCCTGGCAGAGAAAAATTGTAGTGAACTATAACAAAGGCTAGTGTAGAGTCTTGCATCTGGCCAAGAACAACCCCAGGTACCAGTATAGGTTTGGGACGACTTTGTTGGAGAGCAGTGTAGGGGAAAGGGAACTGCGGGTTCCTGGTGGACAGCAAGATGACCATGAGCCAGCAATGTGCCCTTGTGGCCAAAGGGCCAATGGTATCGTGGGGTGGATCAGAATGGGGGTGGTTAGCAGATCGAGAGAGGTTCTTCTGCCTCTCTGCTCTGCCCTGGTGAGACCACATCTGGAGTATTGTGTCCAGTTCTGGACCCCTCAGTTCAAGAAGGGCACGGAGCTGCTAGAGAGAGTCCATTGCAGAGCAACGAAGATGATGAATGAAGTAGAACACCTCCTTTATGGGGAAAGTCTGAGGGAGCAGGGTCTGTTTAGCTTGGAGAAGAGGAGACTGAGGGGTGACCTCATTAATGTTTATATATATGTAAGGAGTGGGTGTCAGGAGGATGGAGTCAGGCTTTTTTCAGTGTCATCTAATGATAGGACAAGGGGCAGTGGGTGGAACATGGGAGGTTCCATATAAATATCAGAAGGAACTTTTTCACGGTGGGAGTGACAGTGCGCTGGAACAGGCTGCCCAGGGGGGCTGTGGAGTCGTCTTCTCTGCGGATGTTTAAAACTCGCCTTGATTGTGTGACTTGGTGTAGGTGATTCTGCTGTGGCAGGGGGATTGGACTAGATGATCTTTCGAGATCCCTTCCAATGACTGATGTTCTGTGATTCTGTGAGGAAGGGAGATGTTGAAAAAAAATGCAGAGTTTGATTTAGAGCAGGTATTTTTCATTGTCAGGCAGCTAAGATTTGGGCTGCCTGGGGAATTTCCTTCAGAGGTCTTTGGGAAAAGTTGCGGGTTACATTTTCCTGTATTGTGTATTCGTTAGAAAGCACTTCGTGCTGGAAATAATTGAGTCATGTTTCTTTGAATAATTAAGCACTAATACTCAACATGAATATTAGCATCTTAAATGGCAGAGCTCATCAGTGTGGATTAGTATAAGTCTTCAGGCACAAGATTTGTTAATGTGACATGCCCCAGAGGTGCAAAAGAAATCTTGATGTCATGTTCATTGAATCTGAATTTGTATATTTGTGTTACTCCAGTAGCTTTCTTTCTGCAGTAGAGGTTTTAGATAGGAGTTTTCAATTTCAGAATAAATTAGTATCCTTCGTTTAAACCGTCTTTCAACATTCCAAGCATCTTTCTTTGAAATGGGTGCACTGAAGTGACTGTACGGTAACTGGAAGTGATGGGGGTACTGATGAAGTGCTTGCACTAGGAACTGTACAGTAGCTGACTGCAGAATAGTCAACATTGCATTTACTTCATACATCCAGCGATGCTTTATTCTGTCGGCATTATTTCTAGATATGCAGAAAAGTACAGAGCAGGGTGTTTAGCACTTTCTAAACCAGTCTGATGATGGCAGCAGTAATACTTCTGAGAATTTTTCCAGTTGGAAACATCTCTTTTCCCCTTTTGTTATGGTATTGTCATTGACTTGCTTCTCAAAAGACTTAGGAGAAGGTTCTGTCTTCTTTATATTATAATAAATCAAGAGAAACTTCATCCAAAGATTGGAATTCCACTGGAATAAAATTACTACACAAGAAAAAAGCCATCTCTATACTTTGATGGCAATAGATAGCACTGAAGAAAATGTCACCTTCTAACAAAGATTTTTCTAAACTCAATTTTTTTCCTGGCAGCTGCAGGTTTTGCGTGGTGCATGCATCATTTATTAAAGGATTGCTGATACTGGCCCTGTGAACCAAGGAAAGTTTGGAGTAATATATTTCGATATTTGGCAGAGTATTCCTGAAGTAAAGCATTTTGTGGTATCAAATTTGGAACTTGAATGTGAAGCCTTGAAGCAAATGTTTGTTTTTACCAGGTTTCTGGTCAGTTCTGTTGCTCCTTCTTGGTAGTTCACCAAAGTTTTGGTCCTGCAATCATATAATAATTTTCTTTTATGTGTGCCCCAAGGCATTTGAAATGTCTTTATCCCTTTCCTGCTGTCTTGTGGATATTAACTTGATGTATCTTTGTTTTTATTCTGGACTTTGTGTAGCGAAGGTAATGCCTGGACTAGAGGTGCTCAGTATGAAGGAATCTAATGGATCTATTAAAATGTAATAGGCTTGTCGAAGGCCATCTACTTCAGCATTTGTTTAATTCAGGGTGAAGTAGATCAGCACATCCTCAGGGGATGTATGATGTGAGATGGCAGCACTCCCAACCGCTGCTGTGTGATAGGAATACATAGGCTTCCACAGCCATTGCCCTCGCTGACCAGGAGCCTTTATTTCTTATCCTCTGGGAGATCATCTTCATAATAGGTACTTATTAATGATATTTGAGAAAATCAGGCAGAAATTGGTCTGCAGAACCAATTAGCTGGTCAGCCGTGTGCATACGTGAACTCTTGAGAGAGTTTGAGTTACTCAGCTCGTGTGTTGCATTGTAACCCCTAAAGTATGTGATGGGGTCAATACAGGCGTCATTTACGGGGGACACAAGAGAATTTATGAGACAGATACATACTGTGTTTGTGAGATGGTGCTTTGACCAGCAGATGGTTTTTGAACACCCCTCTGAACAGATCAAGTAGCAGAGCACGTGAAAATCACTGCCTGCAAATTTGAATGAAGTTTGCATGGGCTGTGTCGCTGGTGAGGTTGCTTTAAAATAAAAATATATTTCAGTGCCTAGTTTCGTGGAGTATAAATTTTCCTGTAATCTAAGCACATCTGCTCATAATAATTAACTTCCATGGTGTACGAAAGGGAAAGCTACATCAGCTCAATGGTATGTGGAGATGGATTGCTTTCTATCTGTTCATCATAATGATTAATTGGAGCATTTATAGGAGTGTGGCTGTGTTCTATTAATTTTTGTTTTTAGATCACGTACCTTCCCTTTTTTTGTTTTAAACTTGTTTAAATGTAAATATTCTGCAAATCCGGTACGAAAGTGTAAACTTCCCAATTTTAAGTGCTTTGATGAGAAAAAGGGCAAAATATGTCTCTGCTTAAATCGTCTTATCTGAAGGCTGTGAAAGATGCCTGTCTTTCCTAGCAAAATGATTTGCACAGGTAAAATGTAAATACTGAAAGTAGCCAAGAAAGAAATGTAGAAGGATTATGGAATTTCATTTGACCCCTAGAGCTGGTGTTTCAAAGGGACAAATTTAATAAGAATGAAACATATTACCAATTTGCAGTTTGTCCTGTGGTTTCACAAGTATTAAATATTTACTGTGAGCGAATTAATCGTCTGGTATGTTTCCAGAAGTTAAATACACTTAAATCTGGGGCTTTAGTTCAGGAAAATCTGAGGATGTGCTTTCTGGAATGTGAACTCTCAGGGCTGCAGCAGCAGAAGTGATGGGTGTATGAGTCCAGCTATCCGTTAGCACCAGCCTGAGTTAGGAGATTGATCAGGAGACCATGAGCTATTCTCTTGGTGCAGTCGTTGTCTGTTACTTAAAAATAATCAAGAAGGAGGTCAGCTGCAGATTTTTACTGGTGTTGAGTTTTGCACAGAAGGAATGGTGGAAGTGAAGGAAATGGTGCATGGAGAGCATTTATTGAGCAGAAGTCTGAAACTTGAGTGAAGTTGCAGGAGGTGTGTGCAGAATTTAGCCTCCTATTTAAAAATCTTTCAGGGTTACTCAAATATTGATTAAATGATAAACAAAGTGCTTTCTTGGAATCTCACGGTGACTGGCATAAACTCCCTGATTGAATTATACTGCAAATAGAAGACTGTAAGGGAAAATGTCTTTACCAGTTACAGTTATATCTGGTTTTTTTAAGGGTTTGTTATTAAAAATTCCATCCCAGGATTTTCTCAGAAGATAAACTAGACTCGACAAAGAAGTTAATGCAAAAATAAGCTATTGCAATGGCATCAATGAACAGATACAATAAGCAAATAAGCAATTTGCAGATAGAGAGTCAACATCCCATGAAATGTTTATAAAGGCAATATTTAAGATCTCATAAAATCAAATTGTATTCAGATGCAATAACAAAAGTCAGTAATAAAACAGTGGTGAATCGGGTCCAGAGACAATCATAAAGCAAAAGGCTCTATTCCATTCCAGAGGTTTTCGTTAGTGCTAAGCACACTGTGTGTGTTTTATGGCAACTCCACCCAATCTTTGCTTACCCAGTTACTCAAGGTTACAGTGAGCACAGACGAATCAAACTGCTAAGGGCATGTGCTTTCTGATGCAATGTAATTTAATTATTAAGAAAGTGATTTAGATGCCATTTAGGTTTCACGGTGCTGAGCATTTTTAGGATTTTTGTCCTTAAGGACACACACTGTTCTAAAATCAGGCTACCGTTCTTTTTCTTTCTTTCCCAGAGTCCATCAATTTATTAAAAAAGAAATTTAATGCATTTAACTTTATTTTGTTTGGTTTGTTATCTGCTGGGTAATTATTTGTTCCAATATTTCTGTGCAAGCCGAGAAGAAGCTGAAGAGCCTGTATTTCCATACCCCTCATCTTAAACCAAAAAGAAAAATAAATAGAGGTGCTTTAGTCAGTGTTTGGTGATTAATTGCCCTTGTCTGTGAGGTCTCAAAGATGCTCATTTGTGACACATCAAGATCAGTTTCTAGAAGTTTACTGTAGCCGGGATTCATTAAGACAGACAATTTCAAAATAGCCAGCTTAGCCTTGACAGCTCTTTTCCTGAAAGAGGACTGAGGTGCCTGAGATGTTGCCCTTTTTTCAGCCGCTAATTGTGACGCTCCCAGGATTGCAGTTGATCCCTTAGTGAAGGGTGGTGTGAGCGTGGGTCAGTGTTTGAGGAGGTGGGGTGGGAGAATGGAGAGTGTCTGCTTTTCACCACATCTGGAGAAGGATCCTTTGTTACCTTTAATGCCTGTTGGTAACTGTGAGTTTTGCATGCTTGTGCCGCAGTCTTCTGCTAATCCTCGGGAACTTGACCTAGATTCAACCTTTTTTTCTCGTATTCCAGCTTATCCCTGCCTTGCTTTTGCTTGCTCTGTAATAGGAGAGATCTCACTTTGGTTGTCTTTTCTGAACTACACCTTTCTTCCATTTTCCTTTCTCTACCGGCCCAGCTTTCCCAGATGACACATTACATAGTACATTAGATTAGGGATTGGAAGGGACCTCGAAAGATCATCTAGTCCAATCCCCCTGCCAGAGCAGGACCTAGACCATGTTGCACAAGAACATATCCAGGCGGGTTTTAAACATCTCCAGAGAAGGAGAAACCTTACTTGGCTTTAATGCAAATATATCTACATGAACTTATTAGTTTAGTTGCCTGTCCTGGCTGTCTTTACCTGTGTAATTTAATGGTTTTTCTTTCAGCTTTCCCTCCATCCTGGTGCTCTCCATTGGTCCTCCCTCATAGTGTCTGGTCTAGCTGAGTGGAGGTTACTCTGTCCCCAACCCAACATGTCAAATTTTACTAAATTCACCCAAACAGTCTGGGGAACTGGCTACAATTTCTGAACCATTCTGTGTTTCTGCAGCACCAGATGGAGTGGTGTGGGTGGGGTCCTCCTTCTTGCTCATGAGCTCATCTTGTTTGAGGTCCTGCTTCTTCCCCTTTTGGTCATCTGCCTGGCGTTCAGTAGGTCACTTGTCTTCTGCAGACTAGCCCAGAGTGTCACAAAAGTGTGTGACTTGCAGATAACATAACAAAACACATCACCATCATTTGCATGTCCCTCCAGAAGAACTGTGCCCCTTCATGTTAATATTCCAAGTCACATGAATTCGCCTGTTAAATATTGGCTACAATAAGGTTTAAGTGAAAAAGAAATCTTAATGCGTGATACCTGTGAGAACATTTTCAGTCTGTTTTTTAAGGCTTTGTTGAATAAATACATCTCTCTTGGCTGAAGTATAATGTGAAGAAGATGATGGAGCGGCTTTCACAGCTCCGGAGAGAGATGTCGGTGCATCAGGCACCACCTGTGAGACTGCTAGGACAAGGTACATTAGGCAGCCTTCTTGAGGGGGAGAACATACAGGTCACATTTCTTTATTTCCTTACGTAAGTTACTCTGAAAAGAATAGTTTGACACTGGCAGCAGGTGACTGTTGTTTGCTATTTATTCAGCGGTTTGTAGTTGTAACAGATTTCATGTTCATAAAGTAAATTTAATTTTGCAGGTGATTCCATATGTGATTATGTTTGAGGTTGTTACTAAAGAATTCTCCTGTAACTGCAGGGGAAAATATATTAAACAGGTGTGATAGAAAGGTGAACAAGCGTTTGAAATATTAAAGGGTTAAACATTTCCTCACTTCTTCATGGTTCATTCATTTGCAGGGAGAGGACTGCCAATACTGGGTCTTTTAACTGTAGTGTGGCCTGTGCCCCAACCTTCAGCTTATGCTTATTTTTGGTAGAATAATTATATAGCAGTGCGAGATGTGCTTCTGCTGTACTGGGCAAAGTGGAACAATGTGTATGAATCTCAGCTCTTTTGTATGTGTGTACTGTGCTGAAAAACATTGTCATCACATCAAGACTTATCATTTATGGATAGCAGACATGTCGGTATTGGCAGCTCATCTTTTTTTCCTCTTCATTAGAAAAAAACTTGCTGCATTTATTGAGTAGAAAGAGGGGAAAAGGATTATTTTCTGTGTTTATGGTTTATGTTGATTCACAATCCTGATCACACCCAGGAGATAATCTTGTGGGTTTTTTAAAGCTTAATTGTATTTTTACAGCTGTATGAGCAGTTGGCACAGTGGGTAAATAGTTAAAATAGCTCTTCTTGCGCATAATTTTGTTTATTATTTTCAACAAGTAGAGAACAACTTTTTATTGCTATTTTTGTTGTATCTTGGTGTAATCAGGAACTTTACAAATAGTCCTTTGCAGTGCTTTTATCTTTACCTTCTCACAGGTTCCAATTTTGTGTGCATTGTCAATCATACCCTTTCAATACGTGGTATTTAATTTATCATTATTCAAACTGTTCCTTTTGATACCTGCGTGGAAGGCTGTGGGGATGTTTTTGGATGATGCACCTAATGCTTTATGAGATAAACAAATAAGTAATTCAAACTTTATAGTCCATGTACTACATAGTGACTTAGTCATAAGTTTTGAATCAACTGTCAACACATATTAAATCTAGGCATCTGTTTGAAACAGTCGTATTTTATAAGCTGCATTTGACAGTTCATTATCTTACTGGTGAGAACTCCTTCCTTTCTTCATCTTGCATCGAAAACAAGATCCCTGCTATGGAACTTTTGGTAAAAGTCAAGGTCACAACTTGGAGTAAAGTTATATATGGGGATTGCCTGTCTTCATGTGGAAAATACGACTCAATCAAAAGTGCTGATATGGTGATCTAAATCTGCAGTATGTTCTTTTGCATTTTATTCAAACTGAAGAGTGGTTTCATTGACTTAAAAATTGTTCTTAGTGAAACTTTCCTGAGAAAGTTTCTTAATGAACCTATAGAGTTTTAATCCTGCATTTAAAAAAATAATTAAGAAATCAGGGATGGCAGTAAATGATAACAATAAATGACGTGTATGGGTGGAGCCATATAACAAATTAAGTTTGTGTAAGTATTTAGATAGAAATGTTGGGTCTGTATAACATAACCAAGTAAATTACATTCAGTTCTCTGACAGCATAAATTCCTAGTGTTTTCTATGGGGTCCATCCCATAACAGAATCACAGAATCACTCTGGTTGGAAAAATCCCCTGGGATCATCAAGTCCAACCATCTGCCCTACCTTGCAAGGTCACCCCTAAACCAGATCCCTCAACACCTCATCTGAACCATCTTTAAACGCATCCAGGGATGGCAACTCAACCATCTCCCTGGGAAGCCCATTCCAGTACCTGACCACTTTTTGTTAAAAAAAAATTTCTTAATATCAAGTCTAATCCTACCCTGTTGTAACTTTAACCCATTTCCTCTTGTTCTATCACTCATTGTGTGTGAGAAGAGACCAGCACCAACCTCTCCACAATGTCCTTTCAGGTAGTTGTAGAGACTGATGAGTCTTCTCCCAGCCTTCTCTTCTTCAAACTAAAGAGCCCCAGCTCTTTCAGTCTTTCCTCATAAGATTTATTCTCTAGGCCCTAAACCAGCTTGGTTGCCCTCCTCTGCACCTGCTGCAGACCTCCACATCTCTCTTGCATTGAGATGCCCAAAACTGGACACAGTACTCAAGATGTGGCCTCACCAGTGCCAAATACAGGGGGACAGTAACCTCCCTACTCCTGATGGCCAAGACAGCTGGGGAAGAAATTTTATTTTAGTCAGAAATCTGCCTCTGTTGTTGCTCAGATTTATTGTTCTCTCATAGAATATTTGTCAGGAAGGGGACTGTCATAATATGGAAGACTGATGCCATTTGGTTTCATTCAATTAAAGGAGGCTGAAAAACATCTTTCCTTTTGATTATGCAAACTGTAGTTAATGTATAATGTAATGAGAGAAATTACCCAGAAATCTATTTCAATTTGTGAACTAATTTTGGTTTGATACTCTTGTATGCCATATTACATATTAAATTTGAAAAAAATCTTTAGGATTAATGAGGTTTTAATTGCTTTATTAAGTGTTGCCAAAAGTTACAGTCTTTGTAACCTCTTAATATTTGCAGTAACTTTAGGTTCTGCTTGTAATTTAATATTGGATAGTTGAAGAATATAGTTAATTTTTTTCATACTTTTGAAGAAAAGTCTTTATTTGACTTCTGACCTGCTGCAAGATACCATTCAGTGCTACCTAAATGTTGGATTCCACTTTTTTTTTTTTGTTCCAACTTTATTTCTAATGCAGCTTATTAAGTCTTTCTTAGTACTTCTGTGTTGCCAAGGTAATCACAGAGCATTTTCTCCTGGGGTAGATTCAGTTTTAAGAACATTTGCACATGGACTAGTTAAGAGTGTTTGTGTACATGTACTTTGTCTTTTATATTCCAACTACCTATGGAAATGAGCACTGGTTTGTAATTGAGCGACATGTAAAGCATGTAGAGAGAAACTTGGTTCTGGTGATGGGCCTGACTGACTCAAAACAATTCAGCTTCAGCTCCAAAACTTTTTGAAGACATGGTTCTCATGCCTACAGATACATAAACATTCTGCTCTGTTCCTCAGTCACTGTGAAAAAGGGTGAGTAGCAGGGTGATTGTTTGAAGAAGAGGCAGCATTGGAGAAGCCCTTTTCCATCCATGAATTGCATGTGAGTTGGCTCTAGCAGAGAAGTATATGGCTGTGGGCTGTATGGTTGAGCTGGAGAAAAAAATCCCATATGGGACTAGCAACACTCTTGGGGGCATTTTCTTGATTTTACACCCTCCTTTACATCCTTTGGCACTGTGGATGGAACTTGGGGTGACAGATGGCAGCAGGCTGCTGGCCTACCAGAGGGACCTCTGGCTGCTTTGTGGGGTTGTGGGTTGTCCTGCTCTCAGCCTTGTCTGCAGGAACTTAACGTTGCCATTATCTCAATTTTTTGCCTTCATTCTGCTCACTTGTTGTCTGATAAGATGGATACACTCAACAACCAAAACTCTCTGTGGAGTATTGCTCCACAGAGATACCAAGATATCTGTTAAAAAGGGATGACTGATGTTGCACTTGGCTGCTACATGTAGATTTTTCCCCCCTCTGTTACTAAACCCCTATCACTGCTATCTTACTTCTCAGAGATAAAATACAACGTAAAATTCATCCTTGACCTCCATTCCTTTAGTGGGATTCCTCTCAAGGACTGCTTTTCTCAAGGAGTTGTCCCAGTACGAACGTCCCTGCTTTGTTCCTGGTTCTGCCTTTGCCTTTTCCCATATCATGATGTGGGCCAAGGAGACAGCCTGTGTTTTGCGTCCAGTCCTGGGGTTCCCTTGGTTTGGCTGCACTAGTCTTGCGGCCAGATCACACATCTTTTCTCAAATGACAGCAGTGA
The DNA here is from genome assembly GCA_013400115.1 of Rhinopomastus cyanomelas. NCBI lineage: Eukaryota > Metazoa > Chordata > Aves > Bucerotiformes > Rhinopomastidae > Rhinopomastus > Rhinopomastus cyanomelas. The sequence continues at coordinate 224,269 of VXBP01007016.1, read as the reverse complement.
AGAGCCTGGAGGCCTGATCTTCACCTGAGGGAAGAGGTTCGCCAGGTCCTCCCAGCGCTCACAGCATCCTCTCAGGCTCTGATTCCCATTCAAACTCTTTATTTCTTTTCTGTATTTCATCCTTTTTGACTGCCGAAGGACAGTGATTTTTCATTACTTCTAGTATTGTGTTGCTAAACTGTTCATTAATTCACGGTGAAGAACTGATATATTACCTCCCCCATCCGTCCCCGTGTGCCTTGCCTTAAGGGTCAGCATTAACCTTCAAGGGTTTTTTTGAGGGACGAAATATAACTTAAATTGCAAGTTTTCTTACTGAAATGAATTTTGCATTAGTCTGAGCAAATGAAAACTGTAGATGAAATTTTGGGTTTTGATAATGCAATTCCAGAACCTCACGGCGCAAAGTTTAGTAGCTAGACCAATATTTAAACTCCTGAGCAACGTTATCGCTCTACTTAGCCATTGCCACTTCATGTGTCTCTCTGCAAGACCCAGTTTTGCCTCAGGCTATAAATGGAAGGTGAGATTTTATTATAAGTCTCCCAGATTAGGTACATAGGAAGCACAGTGGTTGACATTGGCTTTGATATATATGAGCAAAAGTTTATACAGTCATTTTTTGCTATGTTTCCATTCCAAAAGTTAATTAACTGATAAGATATAACCCTGGAGCGTGGGTCTTCAAACAGGACAAGACAAAGGTTTAAAAAGAAATTGAGACCAAGGTCTGATGTGATGATCTAGAAAAGGCAAACATCAATGCAGTATTTTAGAGGCTTTCTCAGTTCTGTGTAGCCATATAATCTTAATTTATTTGCCCGTGCCGCGTCAGCCATGCTCATAGAAACAAATTACTCTGAATTTGTGGTGAACAGCATTTGTACTTTCGTTATAGCAACAGCGAGAGTCAGTTTCCCAGGTTCAGAAGATTTGTATGGCAAGTTCCCTTTTCTTTGGGCTTCTGATGAATTTAAAAACTGCTACTTACTGTTTCTTTGAAATGCACACTTAAAATTCCAAATATCGGTTCTCTCTTCTGAAAAGGAAATGTGATGTGAATCTCGATGGATTTTCAAAGAACTAGGTTGGTGTTGCATTGAATTTTATTTCTTAAATAACTTATTCTCAAATGGATGCAGTAATTACCACTTTGGGAGAATTTTGAAGTCCCTCTGATCCCACTTCCTTGGGTTTAAGGGGAACAGTGCTTGGCATAATTTGCCATAGTCCTCATTCCTTCTCCAGGAAAGAAAGGGTCAGGTGTTCCTTTGGGTTTCATGTCACTGAGGCAGCCTGAGGTCAGAGTCACTGATGTGCTCCTTTAAAGATGACTTCCATGCCTGGCATGGGCCTGCCTCTCCAGAAGTGAGTAAAGGTACTGGTGCTGTGCATGGACGCTGAGGACTTTGCAAAGGTGCGGGAGGCATTCCTGCTCTTAAAGGAGGAGGAAGCTGGTAATATGTCCTTGTGGCTCAACAGCTTTCAAATGAACCAGGAAAGACATGCTAAAGATACATAGATGTGATGGGTCTACATTTGTGGTTCTGGCAGAATATGAGCAGCCACCTCCTCGGGAGGTGCCATCAGCTTACTGTCATTTCTCTACATTTTCATAGGGTTATGTTTTCCTGAGTTGTTTTCTTAAGAAGTAAGAAAACTCATAAGGACATAAGGAACCACTTTTGTAACATTTCCTTCCAAGTTGCTTGGTCATTCCAGAGATGATAATCTCCAGCTTTAAGTGCTTCACACTGTAAGTGTGATGTTTTCTGGTCGTGTAATGACAACTGGTAAAACCTTGTGTGTCAAGAAACGTTCTCAGACAGAGCGATTTTGTGGGAGAAGCTACTCTGAGCTCGAGCAAAGATGAACAATATTTCATGAGGGTTTTAGATGAGAGTCAACCTAGTGATTTATTCTAGCCAAGAATAAAGTGGTTTGTACTGGAAAGACTCTAATATATGATAATGTGGCACAGTGCCCTTAGTCAGCTCTACCCTGGGGTTAGCTGGAACGAAGCATATGGAAAACAGCAAGGAAACAAAAAATCTTCCAGCAGGGCTGAATATATTTCGAAATCTGATGCAATTTAATTTCTGTTCTATTAATTTTTTTTAGTGCATTTGATTTTTTCAGTTAAACAATAAATGATACAGTCTGAGCCAGTCATCAAGAAATCACAACAGAGAACTTTTTTTGTCCAAATATTGTGTCTGTTCTACATGAACAGCCCTACAGTGATCAGTCAATGTTGGGATTGTGTAATTGCTTTAGAAATAAATGCTTGCAAACAAATGCTTCATTTATAGATACTAAACCAAAAAGCGTTAATAGGATCTGCTCGTTTCCTATTGAAATGAATGGGAGTTTCCCCATTGTTTTAGCTGGAGCACAATCTGCTTTTTAATCCCCACTCAATTATAAGAATTTAGTGCAAATATAGGAAGAGTAGTATCAGCCAGATAACCTGTTTCTATTTTTTCTGTGCCTGTAGAAGAGATCATCGTAAGAAAAGCATAATGTAGTGTAAGAAATCTCTCTTTGCATCTCCTCTGATCTTCTACCTTGTTTTTAAGAGACTAGAAGGGGAAAGCAAATAGTCCCTTTAGATCTGTTAGCTTCAAAAGAAGAGTAAAAAGAAAAGTACTAGCGATGAGAATGCTCTGAACAACAAACGTAAGGAAAGATGAGTGTAATTATTTTTATTATTCTTAAGAGGCAAACCTAGTGGAACTCTTTCACTCACACAAAAATAGTTCATTTAACATGACCCAGGGGAAATACCAATTCTTATAGGTGTGGGAATCAGAGTCTTTTGTATGCGCTGTACAGAAATACATCCTTCAGTATCTCGGACTTGGGAGAAGATTAGTATCTCTACTGGGGAATTAGGGGTTGGCTCTTTTTGGGAGTTTGTTTGTCTTTTCTTTTTTACCTGCTAAAGAAAGGATGCCCTGAGGTAGAGTTTCTGTAATACACTTTTCCCCTGCACACTAGGAATGTTTAGGAAGAAGTCTAAAAGGCCTTTCTGTATGTAAAATTTATACTTTATGTATACATGTATGGAACTCCCACACATCAAAGTGTGACTTCGCTCTTACTGGGATTGGAATCTGTGTACTTAGGCTTCCCACTGGGCAAATCTCCTGGAAGGTTCTCAAGGTTACATATGGGAAATTTTTCACAATCTCTTTCTGCTTCTCTCAGCCTTAGTCTAAGTACAGGAACTTTTCTGTACTTCGAACTTGCTGACCCTTCAGTCTCAAGTACAGTATCTCTGTTTTGTCTCGTGAGGTGGACAATGTTGTACGGTGGCTGAAAGATACTTAATTTAGATAAGATGAATTACTTGAGTATGCATTTTTATTAGCTTCAGTCAAAGTAGATTTAGGGGTTTTTCATCAGTTTTAGGCTGGAGATGAGTAGCCAGACTTCAGACATCAAAGCATTTAATATTCCTGTCTGTTCTTTACTGTAGAAAAGTGATTGTTGAAGTGGAAAGTTTTATGCAAGACCATATCTACAAAATCCATTGGTACTTCAGAAAAATTTAACCGCAGTTTCTAAGACTGGAATACAGGAGGTAATGAGGGGTTTTCCAAATTTCCATGTTACTGCTTTCTGAACTGCAGTTTTGGACTTTGATAAAGATGAATAGTCTTTATTCTGTGAAATGCCATCATAGTCTGATTCTGGTAAAAGCATGATTAATTAAAATTAGAATGAGACAAGACCAATAAAGGAGACCACGTTCTGCTCTTACTTTACACCAGGCCAAATGTGCAGGTCTTTACATCGGTGCAAAGATATTAAAAGCATTATGTGGGCAGTACTGTCAGGGAGGAATTGGTGATTTCGGATGAACTTCTTTATTCTCCTTTAAATGAGATCTGGATGGCCGTAGGCAGTAAGCAAATACAGAATTTGGAGAAAATGCAATAAATCTGCCCCAGGCTGCCCCAGACTCCCTTTCTGTATGGAACAGGTTAAGCTGTGCTGTCTTATTCGGGGCTTTGAAAGAAGACAAGACTTGGGCACTGAGAACACAATTAGCTAGGGGAGGAGAACAGGCAGCTGAGAGCAGGAGGCATCAGACTGAGTTGAAAAGTTGTTGAAGGGTGCGTATATGTCCACTTAACCTCAGTGAGGGATTCTGAATGCCCAGATCGTCAAATTATTTAGGTTGAAAAAGACCTCTAAGATTAGTCCAACTATAAACCAGTCACTGCCCAGTCCACCAGCAAACCACATCCCTCAGCACCACAACTGCATGTCTTTTAAATATCTGAAGGGAAGTTGTAGAAAAAATAGGGGTTGGGGTCTTCTCCCAGGCAACTAGTGATAGGACAGTAGGGCTGCGCCAGGGCAGGTTTAGGCTAGGTATTAGGAAGAACTTCCTCATGGAAAGAGTGATCAGATACTGGAATGGACTGCCCAGGGCAGTGGTGGTGTCCCCATCCTTGGAGACTTTTAAGAAAAGACTGGATGTGACACTTGGTGCCATGATCTATCTAATTGTAGTGATGTTAGGTCATAGGCTGGACTTGATGATCCTGGAGGTCTTTTCCAGCCTCAATGATTCTGTGATTCTTGTAGCAAGGGACTCAAAAATGTACACACTGTTCAATGTGTGGCCTCACTAGAAGATAAGAAAGAGAAATGAAAGGAGTTGAGTGAGGAGTGTTGAGCTCTCTACTGCTGTTGTGAAAGATGACCATAGATTCTTATCACAGACTGGACCTGTCTTGAAGAAAACAGGTTGCATGAGATTATGTTCATCCAGCTTTCACTAAAACCACTGGCCAGTGAATGTATAATTGAGGCAGAGCTTTTAAAAGAAAGCTGTTAAGTGATTTTTCCAACTTTGTTGGTTGGCTTAGGTTAGAATGGACCTCAGAGATCATCTAGTTCCAACCACCCTACCATGGGCAAGGATACTTTTCACTAGACTAGATTGCCTAGAGCCCCATCCAACCTGACCTTGAACACTTCCAGGGAGGGAGTATCCACAACCTACCTGGGCAACCTGTTCCAGTGCCTCAGCACCCTAGTAGTGAGGAATTTCTTCCTAGTGTCTAATCTAAATCTCCCCTCTTTTAGCTTGAAATATTCCCTCTTGTCCTATTACTGGAGTCCCTTGTAAAAAGGGACTCCCTCTCCAGCCTTTCTGTAGCCCCATTCAGATTTTGGAAGACTGTTATAAGGTCCCCCTGGAGCCTTCTCTTCTCCAGGCTCAACCACCCCAATTCCCTCAGCCTCTGTTCATAGTAGAGGTGTTGCAGCCCTCTGGTCATTGTCCTGTGTACTCTTTCCAGCAGTTCATTCCTTTTTGTATTGGGGCTCTAGAACTGGATGCAGTACTCCAGGTGAGGTCTCACATGAGCAACTTGAATCACTAGAATTACTGTAAACATTTTGTTTGTTTTCCATTTTCTGTCTTTTGTGCTACTTGTCGCATTTGAATATTTTTATTTGCTGTGGCCTCAATGTGCTGTGTGTGTATGTAGCAGGATGTCTTCCTTTTATTTTCAAGTTGTGCAATAAATAATTCATCCTAAAAATAACTTGCTGATAGGTGCTACAAATAAATTGAACAAGAGTAATTTTAGTAATTGTGGGCCACGGGAAGAGAAAAAAAGGAAGCCTACTTTTGTATTTTGTTATGCTTTCTGAAGAGGCTGAAGCGTAATCTCTGTCATTAATCATCTAATGCACTTCCATTGATTTTCTTTTTTAATAGAAAATGAAGGTAAAGCAATCTAAAACCTATAATAATGTTAGGGGAAAAAAAAAAAGGGAAAATTCATGAAAGATGACTTTAAGCTGATGGCATAACATAGAAGCACTCAGACTGTGGTTATTCACTGGCCAAAATAAATTTGAAACATTAAAAAATCATATAATTTCATCTTTCTAGCCTGGCAGCATGACAACCACTTGAAATAAGAAAACACTTGTATTAAAATAAAAATGTTGCTAGGCATTCCAAAATGATTCTGTGATTAATGTATCAGTCCTGTGTTCTGCATTCAGTGGGTGGGTGGGAAGAGGAATGGCCTTTATGGCAATATATTCCTCTCCTACTTCTCCTGAAACAGTGGGAGTCTTGGTTCATGGCTGAGGAAGAATTAAAACATCAAGTCGCACAGCTTGGCAAAATTGAACATGTACAGCACAAGTCTTTCAGTGATTTGACTTGGATGACATGGATGAAGGATTAGGGTGCACTGTCAGCAGGTTTGCTGATGACACAAAGCTGGGTGGCGTCACCGACACCCCTGCAGACTGTGCTGCCGTTCATCGAAATCTGGACAGGCTGGAGACCCGGGCAGGGAGAAATTTAATGAAGTATAACAAGAGTAAGTGTAGAGTCTTGCATCTGGGCAAGAACAACCCCAGGTACCAGTATAGGCTGGGGACTACCTGTTGGCAGTGTAGCCAAGAGGGCTACAGTCCTTCAGTGCAGCTTCTCCAGCACCATGCTGATCGGGCAGGCCTGATTCCTGAAGTACATCCCTCGATGCAGCAGACATGCTTTCAAACAGGCCCAGTTTCTGTCTTCTGTGCCCAAGGCTTTAAGGATTCTTGAGCCTTTCTGCTTTCTTCAGCTAATCACGAATTCTCAGATGCCTCTTTTAAGGCTCCTTCTCTTCACAGTAGTCAAGCATCTCCAGCTTTTCTCAGTGGCAGCAATGACAAACAGTCTCTCTTCCTGCTGATCAGTGTTTTCTAAGATGGCAGCGATGGCCACACGACCCTGGCCAGATGCAGGATTCAGGATGGAGACCGACTATATGGCTGCATCAGCAGGGCCCCCCTCCACTCCGCAAATGTGGCCGAGAGGGTTCTATGACCCTCACGTCTCCCTTCTCCTCCTACCTCAGGTCCAGGGGTAAAGGGAGGAATCCTTCAGTTCACCACAGGTTGCTGAATGGCTGCTCA